>WOXC01009083.1:0-77991 GCA_011680675.1 Gymnobelideus leadbeateri
CCTACAGCTCCTTGCATTAGGCTTCTGAAAGAACCTATCCCCATCTTGTAAATGTCTCTTAAGGACCAATACCAAAGGAAAGCTAGCCTATTTTTTCTTGTATTTTCTTTCCAGGAAACTCACCAGAATTATGGGCAAACAGCTCAACTCTCTGCTTGAAGACAAAAGAAAATGTGGATATTTTTTATGATGGTGGGGGGGTGATGGTAAGGATAATGATTTATAATTGTTAATATTATTTTACATCAATAATAATCATGGTTCCAGTGCCAAGAATCTTCTCCCTCTTCATCATTGCCTCCTGATTTCCCTAGCTTCTATAAGTCCCAACTAAAATCCTACCTTCTAGGACAAGTCTTCCCCAAGCCTCCTTAAGCCTGGTGCCCTCCACCTAAGACTAATCCCAATTTATCCCATCTATATACTTCAAGTTACATACCCAATAGACAGTGAGTTTCTTAAGAACAGTGGAATTTTTTGGTGTTGGTGTTCCTCTGTATGCCCAAATCTCAGCAAAGTACCTGGAACATAGGTGCAGCTAGGTGGTGCAGCAAATAGATTACCAACCCTGGAGTCGGGAGGACCTGAGTTCAAATCCAAGCACAGACACTTGACACTTACTAGCTGTGTGATCTTGGCCAAGTCACTTAACCCCAATTGTCTTGCCTTCCCCCCATCCAAAAAAAAAGGAACCTGGAACATAGTAGGCATTTTATAAATTCTTATTAACTTAACTTGACTCAGAATTTGCCATACATTATCTGATTTGATTCTCAAAGTCACCCTGTAGGATACACAGTACAAGTATTATCAGCTCTATTTTACTAATAAGGAAACTGAGGCTCAGAAAGTTCAAAGACTGCTAGGTTTATAGATGCAGAGCTTCAAGGGACCTCAAAGATTATCTAATTCAAACTTCTCATTTTAAAGTGGGGAAAACTGAAGTCGAAGTGATCAAGTATCTTGCTCAAGGCCACCCAGTAACAGAGCAAGAATGCAATGCATGTCCTCTATCTATAAAGACAACATTCCTTCCCCTGAAGTTAAGGATGTCAGAGCCTAATTAATTAACTACAGCTGAGGGCAGAGCATCTTCCCTTCACTGCCCTTGCCCCTTAGATGCTAAGCTGGGAATTACTTGGATTCAACTAGGGGGAAAAGATCTTCCTTTTCTAAAACCATGCTTTCCATTTTGAAGGAGAGTCTAAGCAACATATTCAAATTCAACTTGGGATGAGACTGCCATCACTCCAAAAAAAAAAAACCCTTAAAATGAAGAATACCTGTTCATGACTGTGGATAGTTCAAATATATAAAATCTTTGCCTTCTTATGGGCTCAGAGTCCAATTCTCAATGTTCTACTTCTTGTCCATAGGCAACCAGATATTCTCAGGTTTTCTTGAAGGATCATGTGTCAGAGCACCAAAATGGGATGACATTTTAGGAAATTGCATGGTCTTCAACACCTTCCTCTCAGGAAATTTGCACTTACTTTACCCACTCCCCATTCTACATCCTTCCTTAAATACCCTCTCAGCCTATAGAAATTGGAGGAAAATGTAACAATTCTGCTATTCTGTGAAAGATAATGTATTTATTAACAGCCTGAATTATAAGGGGGCTGAGGAGAAGCATTTTATTAACTGCCTACAGTTGATCTAGGTACTAAGCTAAGTGCTGTACACAAATTCTTTTAAGGATTACCTAGGTTGGGCTGGCTAGGTGGCACAGTGAATAGAGAACCAGCCCTTGAGTCAGGAAGACCTCAGTTCAAATCCAGACTCAGAGACTGAACACACACACGCACACACACACACACACACACACACACACACCTAGCTGTGTGACCTTGGGCAAGTCACTTAGCCCTAATTGCCCTACCTTTTTCCTTCCAAAAAAGCAAAATAAAAAATAAAAAAGATCACCTAGGTTCAGGAGTGGGGAACTTGTAGCCTCTAGGTCACATGTGGCCCTCTAGTTCTTCAAATTCTATAGTTTGGATTCAGTCCAAGGGCCAAAGACCTCACTTGAGGACCTAGAGGGTCACATGTGGCTTAGAGGCCACAGCTTCCCCACCCCTGACTTAGGCCAACTGCTTTAGTTTACAAATGTAGAGGCTGAAATTCAAAGGAATTTTAACTTTCCCTGAGTCATAAGGGTAACAGAACTAGATTATAAACTTTCTAGCTGGGTTTAAAATTCTACCACAGACAGTGGCAGTTCAACCCTGGGAAAGTCACTTGTCCAATCATTTCAGTTTTGTTCAACTCCTTCTGACTTTATTTGGGATTTTCTTGGCAAAGATATTTGAGAGGTTTGCCATTCCCTTCTGCAGCTCATTGTACAGATGAGGAAATTGAGTCAAACTGGGTGAAGTGACTTGCTCAGGGTTACACAGTTAGTATCTGAAGCTGGATTTGAACTCAGGTCCTCTGACTCCATGCCTGATGTACTATATTCACTTCTCTGTTGCTGAAGGAAGACCCCAAGACTTATCTATGTAATGACTGAAAAACCCTGAGACAGAGTTTCTAGATAATTAATAATCAATTTATTAATTAGGCTATTCCACAATCAATAAATTGATGTTCAATGATTTCAGTAAGCAAAGATAAACCCATGGAGAGCTGAAAGCCTTAAGTGTTGTTGTTTTTTTTAAGGGAATCCCTAGACAAGTGAAAATCAACCTTGATCAGTGCACATTTAATGAGAAAGTGGGCTAGAAGTCTTCAGTTCTTCCTGCTCAGCCACATCCAACAATTTGGACCAGGGAAACCATCTCCACACAGAGCCCTCTGGTTAGTTTTCTGCTTCATGAACTGGGTCACCCTAAACTCTAATGTTGGAGTATAAAGAAAGGGGCTCCTTTCCCCAAGATAAGCACTGGATCCTATTTATACTCTACACAGAAGTTCTCCTAGTTGGGTAGGGTCCCACTCAAGACTTAAGATCATGGGGCTAGAAGCAATCTCATCAATCAGTCACATCCTTCAGAGACTGACTTTTTATAGGAGTTGAGCCTTAATGAGAAAATGAAGGAGAAAAGCTTAGATACCAATTTAACAATTGGTTATCAACATAACAGTAAAATAATATTTTCTTTTACTTACTAAGTTAAAAATGGGTATATTTTTTGTTAGTAGCAGAAGTTTCCAAAGTACCCTGAAAGAATTATAGCTTGTATATAGTACTTGTGTATATGGGTGATTAGTACCTGGATTATTTCTATCATATATTTCGAAACAACATAATAGTAGGAGGCAGTGAGTAATAATAGAAAGGATCAGACTTGGAAATAGAAGACAGCCAGTTTGCATCCTAGCTGTGTAAGCCATTTAACCTATCGGAGCCTCAGTTTCCTCACCTGTGCAATGGGAATAATGATAATTATACTACCTACTTGGCAAGGGTATTGTGCAAAATCATGAAGCATTAAAGAAATAGGAATTATTATTATTAGAATAAATAAGACAGAACTATTCTTAGAACAATTAATTATTCCAATCCTCACAACCCTTACAGTACAGATTACTGCAGAAAAAATCCAACTTCCTCCAACCCTTAATCATTTCAGTTAAATATTTATACATTTCAGCTGACAGTGCAACAATTCACTACTTCTGGAGCCTCCTAAAAGTGTGGTTGGAGGCATAAGACAGCAGCAGACATATGTTCCCAGCAATGAGGCTGGGATCACTCGAGTACGTTCTCCTCTCCTGCCGGAAAGCTTCCATTCTGCCATCTGCCAAGGACGGAGCTGCCCCATCAACAAACACCAAGCTGAATTGACAGACAGAACCTATGAATGAAGTTGGAGTAACATTTGTGAATTAACCACAGTGTAATATCCATCATGGGGCAGCTAGGAGGTATAGTGAATCGAGTGCCAGCCCTGGAGTCAGGGGGACATGAGTTCAAATCTGGCCTCAGACACAGCTGTGTGACCCTGGGCAGGACACTTAACCTGTTTTCCTTAAGCTTCCTTGTCTATAAAATGAGCTAAAAGAGGAAATGTCAAATCATTCCAATATCTTTGCCAAGAAAACCCCAAACGGGGTCACAGACAGCTGGACAACAAAACATCTATCTTTAATCAAGCTGAATCAGATCCCATTGTCTAGTTATGTCTTTCATTTGTTGGAATCAAATTATGCATGCTCCAAAGTGTGTGTGTGTGTGCGCGCAGATATGTGTATACACACATACATATATATTATATATATACATATAGATATAGATAAAACTAATGCTACTAATTTCTAATACCACCACTATTATCATTACTGTCAGTGCCGCTGCTGCTGCTGCTGCTGCTGCTACTACTATATCCACAACTAATGGTAATAGTATTTATGTAGTACTTTAAAATTTACAAAATGTTTTGTAAATTTCATTTCATTTTATCCTTATGATAACTTTAAGAGACAGATAATCAACTCATTTTACAAATGAGGAAACTGAGGCAAAGGTGAAGTGACTTGCCCAGGGTCATGTAGCTAGTAAGTGTCTGAGGCTGCATTTGAACTCAGAATGTCTTCGCTTCAGGTATAGTCTTCTATCCACTGTGATACGTCACAACCAGATAGGTAAAGTACAATTGTCTATTAGATGTCTAGAGCCAGAGAAACCCTGTGAGTGGCCCTATGCATAAAAGACTTGGGAAAAGCCTACTCTAAAAATCTACCAGTAGTAAGACTGAAGAAAGAAGGGGAGGCTAGGTGGTGCAGTGAGTAAGAGCGCCGGCCTCGGAGTTGGGATGACCCGAGATCGAAACCGGCCTCAGAAAATGAGCACCCACACATAAGTAATGACTAGCCGTGTAACCTTGAGCAAGTTACTTAACTACAATTGCTTTAAAAAAAAAAAAAGACTGAAGAAAGAAAAAGATTAAAAAAGCAGATCATTTCCACACAACCGCTCCTCCCAGATCAAATGAATATGTTAAATAGGAATAACTCAAGTATCTTTAAGGATAAATACAGTTATCTTGGGAAAATTAATAGAAGGTTGGTTTCCAGTGCAATTTATGTGTTTACAATGCAGTGCAAATCTTTAAGTATGTATGTATGTATTTATGTATGCATGTATATACATATACACACTACACATGTATACATATATATACTCATACACATATTTGTGTGAGAACTATTATTAGTAATATGTTTATTACTCTAAAGGATACAAATGGCCAGTCTGAGCAACTCAAGTCCCCAGTTTCCATGTCCGCATAAGTAGGTTTCCAGGCAGTAGATTCTTTTAACTTTATACTTGATCCTCCCTTGGGGTCTCTTTGAGAAGCTCCTTTGTCATCCTTTAGCCCTTGAGATAACTGTCTTGGTTATTATGTGTATTTAATCACTGAAATAAGGAAGCATGGGAGTCTCTGAAATTGATTCCCCATGAAAGTTTACAGAGGAGGTAGACTTACAACTTTAAACAATAAATATGATTAATTTCCGCAGAATGATGGCTCTCTATAATAAAAGACTCTGTGAAAACACAAATAAATATTGTGAAGGATTAGAGCAGAGGCCATGTTATTCAATAGTCACAGAGTCATAATCACAAGTTTTGACATACATAAGAATTGTAACCAGGTAAAGGTTCTAACTTCTCATGGTCACTGTGGGACCATACAAGGGTCTCCTGGACCCTGTGACTCCATGTCTTTTTTGTTTTCTGACAGCAAGTTCAAATCTAGCTTATTGATGTCCGTCAGATTTCCAGCTGTCTGTACTTCTCTTACTTTCTAGGGTTCTCTAAAACCCAGATCCCTTGCAGAAAGAAGAACTCACGGGTTCTTTTAAAGTCTTCTCTTGTCCTACTTCCCAGTAAAGTCATAAAGGGACCTCTGAAAACTGGGGTCCAGGAAGGGACTTGCCAAGTTCATACAAATAGTCGGTATCTGAGCCTTCTTTAATTCTCAAGGTATTGTTCTTTCCACTTATCCAGCCCTTGGTTTTGGAGTATTCTTGTCATGGAATAAAGAAAAAAAGATTTCTCCTAGAGTTACCACTCTTAGTCATTTTCATGACTTTTAGAATATGATCTAAAAAAATGGGTACTCTTCTATAGGCAAGATCCCAGTGAGAAAGACTCTTCCCTCTCTGGGCCTCAACAGTGCCTACTTCTGAGTAGCAGAACCTTAATCTGGAGGCATATGCCCTCACCCTTTCTCTTTGCCTCACTTTAATTCTGACTGCTTCATCTGAAACAGGTTCCCTCAATTTGGATCTTTTTTTTTTTTGTCTAGGACCATATTTTTGTTCATCATGATTTCCACCTCTCATAAAGATTTTGCCTCTTCTGTCATTGCCCCAGTGACAGTCCACTCAGCAACCAGGCTTCTACAATCTTATTATGTGGTTATTTATCCCAGAGTACATTGTTTTATAGTTCTAAACTGGCAATCCTAGATAGAACCAGCCTTAACTCCAATCTATTGGCAGAACTGAGTTGGCAAAAACCACCAGGAGCAAATAGAGAGTGGACTGGACAGATATGCTTGTCAGGCACAAGTCAGGCACACAATCAGTTTCCTGAATACAGAGTGGTGGACCAATGGCCTAAACCTCAACTATTCTCTTCCCTGGAATGGAAGGAAAAGAAAGATGACATGTTGTTATCCTAACTCTAAAGAAGTGTTCATAGGCATACTGTCTTATATAAACATATGCATATATTTGAAATGCATTTAATTTCATGATTATATATGTTTTTATACACACATATATTATAGAGTTTTATGTATGGAGATAGAGATATGCATGGACACATATGTAATTGTAACACATTAAATCCATGCTATATGTGTAATAATAGAGTGATATATGCACATATATATTAAATATGTGGAGTTAATATTATATATGTTTGTGTATAAATATATATGAATATATAAATATAAATGAAATGTATTCAACCCCATGACTTTATATGGAGTTAAATATGCACACATATCATATAAGACTCAAATACATACATACATATGTAAATATTGGAAAATTATTCAACTTCATGATGATATATATGGAGACATGTACATATACAAGATGTTTACATGTGTGCACGTGTATGTATAAATATATATGTATACATACATTTATATTGTATTGTGTACATATATGTGCATTGTGCAAATACATGTATATGCTTGAAATACATTTAACTCCATGATACTACAATGGAGTTAAATACACACACCTATGTCACATATAATACATGGAGCTAATGTATTTTCATATATGTGCATATATATATAATGTGTGTGTAATACACATAGGTATATATTTGAAATTCATTTAATGTCATGATTATATATGGATACATAAATATATACAGATATGTGTGTAGATATATATACATATATACATTTTATATATGTATATAATCATGGGATCAAAAGCATATCAAATGTGTGTGTGTTTAGGAGTATTCATAAGCAGACTGCCATAAAAAATATTTTCTCCCCCATCCTCCCCAATTGGACAATCCAGCCCCACCTTACAAACAGCTACCTTGTAACAGTAAGCCCTCAGGGCACCAGTCTTCAGATGAAAAGTCATTGTTCATGTAACTGAATGGAAAAAAAAAAGCATCTAAACATGAGTCAGAAGACACACATTCAAATCTTGCCTCTGCCACTGATTAGAGAAAGAATCTCAGAATCTCAGAAACAGAAGGACTTTCATCTAATTGAATCCATACCTTTCTAAGAATCCATTCTATAACCGGACCAACAAGTACTCACTGTTTGAAGACATTCATGGAGAAGAAACCTATCACCTCCTAATGTAGGTCATATCACCTGTGGTTTAAGTCATTCAGTTTTCTGTGCCTTAGTTTGCTCCGCTGTTAAATATATATTAACATTCCCATTTGATTTATTTCACAATGTTGCTATGATATTAAAATAGAATCACATGTGTATATAATCATGGAGTTAAATGAACTTCAAATATATACCTGTGTATGCATATACATGATATATGTGTGTATGTAAATACACACATGTGTATTTCTCATTATTTGTTATCGCTAAAATTCCACTTTCTACCTCTGAGCCTTTGCTCAGGTGGTCCTGCATGTCTGGAATATACTTTCTCCTCAGCTCTACATCCAAGACTATTTACCTTCCTTCAAAATTCAGATCATGGATCACCAATGCTAAAAATTCCCAATATTTATTCTCTTTCTCCTCTTCAAATTAGCATTTACTTATATGCTATGTTTATATGTTGTTTAACACAATAGTCAATAAGTCACTTGAGGGCAGAAACTATTTTGTAAACTGTGTATGTACTGTCTTTTTTATCCCCAGCACCTAACACTGTACTTTTAACAAAATCAATAACTTAATAAATGTGTATTGTATTGAGTTCAATTGAATGTAGAGCTGAAAGAAACCTTAGAAATTATCAAGTCCAACTAGCTCAGACCCTTCGTTTTGCTAAAGAAAATGAATCCTAGAGAAGAGAAACGAGTAATCTAATGTCACACACACTAAGGAAGTGACAGATCCCAAGTGTCACTCTATTCACATTATACTGTGTGTATGGGTGTGTGTGTGTGTGTGTGTTTAATTATACCAAGTTCCCAGGAAACAAAATATTGAGAGAAGGAAGAAACCTCAGGGATCAACTGTTCATCAGATCATTGGTTTATAGATTGAAAGGTAGAAGAAACATCAAAGGCCATCTATTCCAGTTGCCTCTTTTAAAAAAGGAGGTAATTGAGTGCCTTTCTCGGGTAAATACAAATAGTAAATATCCAAGGCAGAATTTGAATCCAGTTTCTTTGACTTTGGTATTGGTCACGTAGAAAAGAGAAGAGTCAGAGTTGTTGGAAAATCCCTAATAAGGAGTATTTTGGCCATCATGATTCAGCATGACCCCAACAGCTGGGAAGTCTACGGTTTGTTACCTGTTACCAGGATGTGATGGAAAGTCCCTCAGAGTTGTCAAATCTAATGAATGGCACTCACTTGTGGTAGTTCATTGTGGCATTTTTGTTGTTGTTGTTTTTACATGAACCACCACAAGAGAGACAGGGACAGAAAGAGAGAAAAAGATTGAGAAAATGACAGAGAGACAGATACAGAGATGTAGACAAAAACATAGAAAGGCAGAGAGATGAAGAGAAACAATGAGAGGGCAGTGATAGAGGGGTGGCAAAATTCAGGATAAATTTATTGTCAATATTTATTTTGTATTCAAGATTCAATTTCTAAATTCTGAGCAAGACTGAATTGTAGATTATATTTTAATTATTGCCTATGTTCAGAATTCATATTAAAATATGAAGTGAAACTTTCAAAAAAGGTGAGCTCTTGAGTTTTTATAATATTTTTTTAGTCATGTCTGATTCTTCATGTCTCCATTTAGAGTTTTCTTAGCACAGATGCTGGAGTGGATTTTTTTTTACTGAAAAGGAAAATGAGGCTAACAGGATTAAGTGACTTGCAAGCAAGTATCTGAAAACAAATTTGAACTCAGGACTTCCTGACTCCAGACCCTGAATTCTATCCATGGCACTAACTGCTAAACCTATAAGTGGCACCATGTTTTATTTTTAAATTTTAGTGATTTCTTTTGTCTTTATATCACTTGCTTTTCTAAATATGTTCTTTCTCCCTCCCCCAAAAGAAAGGAATCACTTATATTTCAAAAAGAAAGAAATAACACTTCCTCAAAAGTGATCAATACATTAACCAATCTTGATAGCATAATATGCAATATACTACTCCTTAGCCCCCGCCTCTTCAAGGGAGGGAGTACTATATAATGATCATCAGATGTTAGAGGTGAAAGTAACCTCAGAGATCACCAATTGCAGGCCCTCATCATACAGATGAAGGAACTGAGGTCTAGAGAACTCGTTTTCACAAGCTTAAATAGCTTGTCATCAGCAGAGCTGAGATAGAACTCAGGCAGGGCTGTTGTGAGGCTCAAATTGCAAACCTTACAGTACTATGTAAATACCAATCATTCTCATTTATTCATTATTATTATTATTATGCTATAGTCTCAATGACAATGGCAATGATTTTGATGATGCCACAGGCCGCCAGTCTAATGTACATTTCATTGCCTGAGTCTTGTACTGAACTCCTGCTGAGCTCAGGCAATGTTAAAAAAAAAAAGCAATTGGGAATTTTGTGGGTACATGGTTAAAAATTGGAATCCATAAAATTGAAAAAAATTAGTATGCATACATTTTACAGATTAACTTGAATTATTAACACTTTTGCAAAATTAACAAAATAATCAATAAACCAATGAGGTATGATCGATCGCTGACTTTTGAGGTCTAAATGTTCACTCTGATAATTTAATAAGAGCTCTCAAGCTGGTTAGAGCTACCCCCAGCACACCCCTATCTCAGGTCTCTAGATTCCTGAGGTCAGCCATCCTTCTGTGACAATATGTGTACAATGCAGCTACTGCAGCCTACTAGTGGAAATGGTTCTAGGCATGTTCCTTGAGCAGTCTGGGGCTCAGTCTCCTTATCTGTGAAAAAGAAATGTCTATGCAGGTTTTTTGTAAGGAAAATATTTTGGAAACAGTCGTTTTTCTTGGTAAATGACTCTCAAGAAAAGCAACAAGCTATTTTGTCCTAGTTAAAATAATTTTATAATATTTGCAGTGACATCTCAAGATGAATTATAGGGGTTTATATATTTTAGGACAAATGTCAGATATTGTTATGCTCCAATGATACCTTATCTAATGTAAATTTTAAAACCATAAAAAGTCATTCAAACCAGTTGAAACTGTGTGGTTCAATTTTGTAGGAAAAGTTTTGGCCCTGTATTCTTCCCCCTAACTCATGAGATAATGTATGTGAAAATGTGTTACAAACTGTGATATGTTAAATAAATATAAAGTATCACTGAAATCAATTTTTCAATTATCTTTTGAATCATATATGAAATACCTCCTAAAATAAAATTTTAAAAAAGAGAAAATTTTCAAAGCAAACAAAACACTACTTGATATAATGTATACCTTACCAATTCATTTATATAAAAAATGAAGTTGACAAGAATATCAGTGATCTTAACCAACAAATGATATGAATTCCTCATCTACTTGGTGTTTACTACGTAGAAAGTTAAATGGAAATCTTTTGAATCATTTCAAATCTTACTTAAGAAACTATGAAATACTTCAGAATTTCATTCATTCATCCCAATGTCATTCACAAATCTAGGTCTTATCATTTCTGGGGAATTCCACTTGAATTTGGACTCATGTTTGTCATATGCCATGATGACTGACTGACAACTCTGGAAAGCATAGAAGATAGAAGAGAGACAGAGACAGAGATAAAGAAAAACAAAGAAAGACATATGGAGAGACAGACAGACATATGGAGACAGAAAAAGAGTCAGCCAAAAAATATTTATTAAACACTTACTATGTGTCAGGCACTGGGATAAGAGCTGAGGTTAAAAAAAGAGGCAAAAGATAGTACCTGTCCTCAAGGTGATTACTGTCTAATGAGAGAGGCAAGAAGTAAATGGATATATGCTGTACAAAGATAAAGATAGTGATGAAGAGAAAGTCAGAAATACATGTAGAGTCAAAGAGTGACAGTCATGGGGGGAGATACAGAGACACAGAGACAGAAAGAAGGCAATAAGGATGAAGATGGGTGTACAGGGAGAAAGTGAGAAGGATAGAGGCAGAGAGATAGAGGGAGTTGAAGAAACAGACATAAAAAGTGAGAAGAAAAGAAAAAGACAAATTGAGATACAATTATGGAGACAGAAGGAAAGAGACAGAAAGTGACAAATACAGACAAGAAAAGAAGGAGGGAGGGAGAGAGAGAGAGAGAGAGAGAGAGAGAGAGCAGTTCAATAGAATTCTCTTCTATGGAGTTATGCAGAATACAGGAAAGTTTCTTTTTGAAGGACTCTGCAACCCAGTAGACTCAATGCCTCAGCTAGACTTCAACATCATTCTTTGGTTTTTGCTCACAATTAATATTAGCCACTTGTCTTCAACTATGTCATGTCTGATATCATTCAATGCCTAAGTCATATAGCTTATCCTCATCCAAAGTTAAATAACCTATGACTATGTTGTTATTATTTCTGGGATTTTTGGTTGGCATAGATGTCCCAACTCATGCCTTATTTTGATTCAGGTGTAAACTGAAGCCAAACCCTCCTCTTCTTTAGCCCTAATCCAGATGTGTTTTCAGCCCAAAACATGCTAAAAGGGGTAGGAAAAGGGAAAAAGAAAACTAAATGTCAAAAATTATTGCTTTACAATTTAATAATTCATAATTTAATTTTGGGACATTGATAAAGTTTGAGACAATATAGCATGGTTGAGATAACATTGGAACTAGGAATGAAAGAATTTGGGCTCTACTCTTGGCTTTTTCACTACCAAGCTGGGTGACCTTGGACAATTGGATTAGCCTCTTTGGGCTAACCTGAAGGTTGATCAAATGCAAAATGAGGGAGTTGAACTCCATAATCTCTAAGGGATCTTCCACTCTAACATTCTTTGATTTTTTCATATGATTCTAAACATTGTTAGTTGCTATTTAGACTTTTTTAGACTTTCCTATGGTGTGTTTATGGTTTCCTAAGGTCCCTACCATCAGTTTTCACTTGTCTCATGAGTCAGGCAGAACTGATTGTCATCGTTCATTAGGAGCAAAGATGCCAAGGCAGCAAGATGTAGTGAGCTGCCCAGGATTATATAAGTTACTGCCAGTCTTCAAGTCTTGAGTCAATTACTCAGCCTTGAGATAGCACCCATTTGACATAGTATTGAGATTGCTCAAACTATGCTTCTTCTTATCTTTCTGTACCCTTTAGGGTTCCATGACAACCAAATACTAAAGGACTTCACTCAGGAAAATAGGGCAACAAATCATTGAAAAGCAACACCTTTTCCTGTTATGTCAGGGTATCAGATACTACACTTTGCAAATTTTGGAAGATGAGCAGGGCTAAATTACCCTGACCAGGAAACTATCACAAAAGTGGGACATTAGAGTTTAGATAACCAAAGAAAACCACTTATCTCCCATGTAGAATGAGAGTTTTATTTTAAAATGTTTATGATTCAAGAGGAAGCCACTACTCCTTTTCTTGAGCCCAAGAAGGAACTAACACTGTCCTAGGCTCCCTTCTCTCCGCATGTGCTCATCTGCTTTCAAAAGATTATCACCTGTTTGCAGATCACTCCCAAATCCTCATCTCCAACCCGAGTACTACTCTATATCTTAAACCAAGAGTAAGGATTCTTTTTTTTGTTATCTTTTTTTTTTTTTTGCTTTTTGGAGGGTATTTGGGGTTAAGTGACTTGCCCAAGGCCACACGGCTAGGTTTGTGTTAAGTGTCTAAGGCCGTATTTGAACTCAGGTCCTCCTGACTCCAGGGCCGGTGCTCTATTCACTGTGCCACCTAGCCGCCCCTCTTTTTTTTTAATTTTTTTTTAAGAGTAAGGATTTTGTGGCCCTCTAGGTCCTCAAGTGTGGGCCTTTGACTGAATCCAAACTTCACAGAACAGATCCCCTTAATAAAAGGACTTGTTCTGTACAACTTGAACTCAGTAAAAAAAAAAAAAAAACAAACACAACCAAGATTCTAGAAGGCCACATGTAACTTCAAGGCCACAGGTCCTACTGGGGGACTTAAACCCATCTCCTGAATATCTAAACTTAGATGTATGCCCAGCAGCTCTAACTCACATTTAATTTGAATGCTGGATTTGCAGATAGATTTAGGTTCAAATCCTTAGCTGGAGCAAGTCACATAACTTCTCTGTGACTCAGTTTCCTACACATAAAATAAAGAATTTGTGCTGGATACCTTTTAAATTCCCTCAGCCTCTCTTCTTCACCTGCTTTCATTGATGGCACTATCTTCTCAGACACAAAGGTTTGGAACTTCAATATTCATTAATGTTTCTTCATCTTTTTAACAAGCCCTCAACTAATTAATATACAAGTCCTATGAATATAACCTCTATATCCATTGAATGTGCCTTCTTCTCAACATCACCCACATTGACACCCTGTTATCGCCCCATGCATGAGTAGTATAATAGTCTGAAAATGTCTCTGACTGCCATCAGTCCATACTCTCTCCTTATCTGTTCTTCAGGCATCTAACAAAATCATCTCTCTAATGCACGTCTGTCCACGGAATCACTACATTGCTCAAAAGCTTTCAGGACCTCTCTGTGGATTATGAAATATATGCTCCTTAGCTAGCTCTAGCCCATCTTTCCAGCCCTATTTCATATCACTGTGCTTCTTTGTAGTGTATGTTCCATTTAAATGTGATAAATGTGATTTCTCACTATTCCCTGGTATCAACTGAGTAACTCTCATGTCTGTAAATTTATCAAGATATCTCCTAATGACCTGAAGGCTCAAATCCAGTACTTCCATGAAATCTACTAGCAGCTAAGCTATATCCTCCCTGCTTATTTTTTCCCTGTGTTACTGTCTTAAGAGATTTTTTACTCTAATATTTCTCTGTATTTTATTACACTTATGTATGTGTGTTATAAAAGTGCTTATTAAAGCAAAATTTGCAAAAATAATGTAGCTTATTTTTGAATAAAATATATCCACCTTTAATGAATCCATTTTAGATGAATGCTGAAGTTGTTAAGAATATCAGCCATTTTAATAGATTATCTGAGTTCTTCATCCACTTCATATTTACTATGTGAATAGTTACATTGAAATCAGATTTCACTTAATAAACTGTGGAATATGTTAGGACTTAATCTGATCAGCCCAACATCATACACAAATAGGTATATCTGTATATAAATTGGTAACTTCCAAGGAGATTCTACATACCTGGAGTCTTTTGTCTTTCATCTTTGCATCCCTGACATCTAACACAATATGTTACACACAATGGGTGTTAATAAATGTTTTTGATGAGTTAAGTTATATTAAATGGTCTGATATGGAATTTAATGGACCCATAGGAAATGTTAGGGCAGCTTGGTGGCATAATGGATAGAGTACTGGATTGTAGTCAGGAAGACTCACCTTCCTGATTTGAAATCTGACCTCAGACACTTACTAACTGTGTGACTCTAGAAAAGTAACTTTACCCTGTTTATCTCAGTTCCTCATCTGTAAAATGAATTGAAGAAGGAAGTGGCAAATCACTCCAGCATCTTTGTCAAATGTGGACACAAATGGGGGCACAAAGAGTCAGACATGACTAAGACAATTGAACAACAACAATAACATGGAACAATCATGTAGTTTGAATAAGCTAATGAATACAAAGTACCACATTAACCTTAAAAGAGGAGAAGTCACTGATTTTTATTGAGCTCTTGAAAATTATTGAACATTCAACGAATTCAATAGTATTACTTAAGTTCACTAAAATAATGGGTAAAAAATATCACTCAAGAAGGCACATGTGGCTATTTAGTTTATTTGCTAAAATAAACAAATAAGCAAACAAAAAAAAAACCCAAAAGGTCTCACTTGAGTCATGTGGGAACTTAATACAATTATTTTCATGGTCAAAATTGTTTGCCCTTGGAGAGACCCTAGGATACTCACAGCTCTAAAAGCTCAGAATGCAACCTTGAAAGTCTAATAATTATAATGGTAGTAACAATAATAAATGATATTCTTAGAGTGCCTAAAGTATTGTAAAGCATGTTTAAATATTCATATTTATCCTCTCAATTTTGTCAGATAGATCCTGAAGGCATTATTATCTTCATTTTTGAGATGAGGAAACTGAGGCTGAGAGAGATGAAGGTAGTGTCAGAGGTAGGATCCTAACCCTGCATTGTTATTATTTTGTTGTTGTTATTGTTGTTGTTTTAAATAAAACACATCTTAAATTATTTCAAATGAGTACAAGCATAAGTTCAAGCTGGAAGAAAGCCTATAGATTTTCTCCAGTTACCCAATCTGAAAATCACAACCTACCCTGGGTCAAATCACAGCTGATTCCATTGGCAGTCCATGCTGGGGCCTGCCATCTCTGGCAGATAATGAAGGGTCAGCAGGCCACTTCTGAAATTTGGTCTCCAGCTCCAAGAATGCAGATTGACTGCCCAGGATGCCAGCCTTTCGGATGCACTTTCCAGAGCTTATTGTTTTCTGTCTCCTCTGATTTTTTATTTTTTTTGCCAAGAGAGCACTTGTGCTGCCTCTACTGTCATGAGATTCTGTGTGAGCATGGATGTTGCAACTCCCTTTAAGGAAGTGCCATGTCTGGAGAATCTCTGGAGAATAGCTCTGCTGGCCTAAAAATAGAAAACCTTCTGGTTTGTGTCAGGAACTATCATTATGCCCTTAGCAGTTTTTATGAAACCCATAGAAACCTCAGTGGGGTAAGCATGTGTGACACTTCATCTCTGACCACAAAAGGATGTGGGGGAGAGTCTATTCTGTCTTTGATCTGCATTGAACAATAAGACTCCTGGTTCTGTCATATGCTGACAGTTAGATGTGATAGGGAAAGGGTTAACAATTCTCTAGAGAGAGATAGAACTCTGGAGTTAGTGTTCACCTGATCTTGACATAGGAAAAGAAAACCCAAAAGTTGAGACTTAACAAATAGTCATATGATCACAGATTTACAACTAGAAGTCATAAAACTTATCCCCTCTTTTTATAATTCATTTTTTTCACCCTCACAGTAACCCTCCCATTGAATTTAAAAAAGAAAACCTTCATAGAAAGTATTCATAGTCCACCTTAACAAATCCCCACTTTGGTCACATCCAGAATTGTGAATCCCATTCTGAATTTTTAGCTCAGTACCTCTCTGGAAAGAAATGGGTAATGTGTCTTCTTTGATCCTCTAGAATTATGGTTTGTAATTTCGTTGAAGGGAGCCCTAAAGTCTTTCCAGGCCCCTCATCTTATAGACAAGAAATCTGAGGCCAAGAGAAGTTAAGTCACTTGCCCTGGATCCAAAGTGAGTAAGTGCCTGGGGTGTCATTTAAAACCAGCTCACCCTGACTTCTGGTCCAGGGCTCTTTCTACTAAGGCATGCTAAAGTAAGTAAGTCCTGAGAGATAAACCAGATTTGAAGGATGAGCTGAGTTCCCAGAAATATGGATAATAAAAGGCAGAGAAGAGGGACCACTAAAAATCACGATCTGGGAATGCTGCTAATGTACGCAGCAAGAGCTTTTTTGGTTTAGAAAAATAAGACAAATGGAGCTTGTTGTTACATGAGGATGAGTCAAAAGATCAGGGCATATGTAGCCTGGAGAAGAGAAGACTCAGGGGAAGATTGAGAGCACTTCTCAAAAGTTTGAAAGGAACATAGGCAAAAGGTGGATTAAACCAGTTCTTCTTGGCCTCAGAGGGCACAATTAGGAGAAAAGAGTAAAAGTTGCCAAAAGGCAAATTTAGGTTTTGTGTTAAGGAGGGAAAAAATAAAGGGAAAAAACTTGCTAATTGTTAGACCTATCCAAAAAGACTGCCTTGAGAGATAGTAAGTTCCTTGTCAATGGAGATCCTCAAGCAAAGCTCCAATGACAACTCATCATAGAGGAGACTTTTGTTCAGGTACAAGTTGGATTTCTAAGGTGTCTTCCAACTCAGAAATTTCATTATTGGATAAAGTCAAAATGCCAGGCTGTGGTGCTTTGCCTTTCTACAGCTTCCCTTTCAAGATGATTGGTAGTACCATGGATAGATTCCCCAACTGTCTCTTAGGAGACCTTCTTGTTGGAATTCACTAACCATGTGGCAAAAGTACATCAAAATGTATCAATGAAGTCTACAAAAGATCTCTAGCACAACATTGCAACTGGACAGTTCAATCCATTCTGATATTGGGCATTTGCTGGCAGGATTTCATTTTAAAAATCTGCCTTACGCAGACAAGCACTGAAGCCCTGGAATATCAGTAATTCCAGACCAACATTCCTCCTTCCAGCTTAGCCCTCAAACCCATTATCCAGGGCAGCAACTTTTGTGGAGAAGGGGTCAGTCATTCTCACTGTCACACAGAGAAAAGAAGGGAATAAGCATTTGTGAATGTTCCATGTGCCAGTCACTGTGCTAAATGCTTTATAAATATTATCTCATTTGATCCTCACAGTAACCTAGAAGGTGGATGTTTTCATTACCTTAATTTTATAGATAAGTAACTCCCAAGGTCACGCAGTTAGGAAGTGATTCAGAAAATATTCAAACTTCGATTCTCTTGTCTCCAGTCTTACTGCTCTATCCACCAGGTCACCTAGCTGTTTCTGTCACACACAGGAAAGCCAAGTCAACCTAGCTAAAACAGCAAATTATTCTGAGGGAGAAACAGGAGGCAGCATTTTCCCAATGAGTCAAAATACCACCACAACCTTGACCACTATATTTCCTTAGATTCTGATGAGGACAACCTAGGACTCAGTACCCAAGAGTCTTGGAAATAGCACTGCTTACATCCCAGTGCCCTCAGATATTGTCCTGGGAAGAAAGTCTTGTGAATATGCAGCCTGGCAAGTGCTTCTGCAGGTGTTACAGTCACAGCTACTGAAGACTGAGAAAAGAAAGTTCTTGGCCCCCAAATCCTTGACACTGTCAAATGGTTCTGCTTCAGGAACTGGCATGATTCCAGTGGAAACAACATCAAGGTAGAGGCAACCTCTCTGCTTTGTCATTGTACCCTAAGGATAATGGTATTTTTATATCTGATATATAGCTGAAGTTGTCCGTATGTGTTGTTGCCACCATTAGAATGTAAGCTCCTGGGGAACAAGGACTGTCTTACATTTCTATTTGTATCTTCATACTTAGCAGAGTGCCATGATATAGTAAGCACATTGTAAATGCTTTACTCATTTGTTCATTCATTCATTCATTCATTCATTCATTCATTCATCTTTTCTTAAGGTAATGAAGGGAAAACAAATGTTCTAGATGTCAGGAGATATGCATTTGGCTCTTTGAACTTCCACTTCCTAGCTGTGTGATTTTGGACAAGTTCCTCCCTGCTCTGGTCATTTGCTACTCTCTAAAATGTGGGGATTGAGTTAGAAGATTTCTAAGGTCTCTGCTAGCTCTGGTCTTCAAGGATTATCAGACTTGCATTTACTCTTGGTTCTGTTAGCAAGAAATGGAATGGACCCCATTAACTTAAGGAACAAAGGAAAATGGTAGAGGAGACAGTCAGAAGGGAAACAGATCCAAGTATAGGCAGTTTCATTATACTAACACTCATATAAAATGATTTTCATTTCCAATATTCAAAGTTTCATCTGAAGTAAAAGAGTGGTCTTCCACAATCTTTCTGATGTCTGGGATTGTACTACTGGTTTATATGTATTATTTCACACTGAAAATAAGGGCCATATTCATAGAACAAGAGTGAAAGAGAACTCCTGGGGTCAACCAAATATGTTAGAGTCCCTGTAAAGTTAAGGAAATTTGAAGACCTTCTCTGCTTCTTAATAGATCCATGAGACATGCTTTGAGCTCTGGCCCAGTCCCCATCTGACTCCCATGGAGCTCCATGTGTGGGAAGAGTTTACCCAACAGAGAAGGAACAGAGAACAAAGATCCAGGCAGAGCTGGAAGGGAGAGTGAGGTGGAGTTGAGGGAGAAAGGTAGAAAAGCTAGAATGGATGAGAAAGGGGCATTTTGCCTAAGGAAGTTTGAGGATTGATGGATGGGAAGACTTGGGGATGGCAGTGCTTCCTGCATTGTTAATGTGTGCCAAAATTTTTATTACCATGGTGAATTTGGCTTTCTGGTATATGGATAAATATCTTGGTTTTGTCTTTGAAGAAGAGAGTATGTTATATCTTGCTATTCAAACCTGAAAATACACCTGTGGGTATTGCTTTGGTGCTATAGTCCACCAAGTGAGCCCATTTGCAAAATACAAATATGTCTCTCCTGCCTTTCCAGAAGTTCTTTTGTCAGCCATCTGTCATCAAAAGTTAATGGAAAAAAATTATGGAAGACCTCCCTATGGATAGATCAAAGCAAGAAAGAACCCGGTAGAGGTTTTTAGCTGGTGTAAAAAGATAAGAAATCCTGTTTCCTTCTGAATAAGGGCAAAGCAACTGGTTATTTGTAGAGACACACTTAAATTAACCCATAACATTCACTCCTTCTATCTGGTTACAGGTTCAGTTGTAATATAACAACAAATCTGCTAATTGTCAAATGGAGAAAGATTCATTCAAATTACTTTTCCAGGTAGGGAAAAAGTGTGAAAATTTGGTTTGATGGATGGCAGTTATACTGAATAAAGAATTTAGGTCATTTATCTCCATAATTGCTATTTATCCATTTATACATGTTAATGAATACAAATGATTTTCATTTCCTCCAGGGGCGAAATGTATTGATGGTGCCTTGGACTTTGTTGTGAATGTTTTCAAAGCACTGTATTTAACTATATTGCAGCCTGAAGCAGCAGCTCATCACTATTGTCATATAATGTTAGAACTGGAAATAAATAGTTACTTATGAATTCTTAAGGGGGAAGGTCTCTGCCTTGGCCAAACCAAATCAATGAATCAACAACATCTATACATTAAGGACTGTGTTAGACATTGAGGACATAAGTATAAAGAGCAAATCAATCTCAACTCTGAAGGAGCTTACGTTTTAAAGGGGCAGACAAGAAGTAAATACATGAATATATTTCCTTATATACACATGTATATATTTATAAATATATATCTATATAATATCCATCTTACACAGAATCATAAAATTTTAGATTCCTTGGGGCCTCAGAGGCTAACTAGCTTAACTTTAATGAAAACAGGAAAACCATCTGCAGTATTACTGACAAAATGGTCATTTGGGAATTGCTAGAAGACTTCTCCTTGAAGGGTAAACCAGCACCTCCCAATGCAGTTTTTTGGGACAGCTTTTACTGTTAAGGAAATTTCCATTCTTTGATCTTAACATTCCACATTTGTCTCTCTTGCAGATTTCATCCATTGTTCTTCCTTGAAAGTAGAGACATTTGCTGCTCCCAAAGCAAGCAACACAAAGTGTTCTCATGCCAAGGGGCATGAAAAAAATCACCTTCAATTCAAGAAAAGAAAGAGATATCAGAACACCATGAGGCCACTTTGGGAAAGGGCACCACCCAGAGGGAAGTCTGAGAGTAAGGCCAGGCAGGGAGAAGATCTTGTAGGGTTTGGCCACTGGGAGGAGTAAATCACCATCTAACTTGTATTTCTTATTTTCATTAATTATTCTTGATAACTAGATGCTAAGATTAGTTGTAATTGTTTTCAAGCTATTGAAGGACTGAAAGTGTGAAGATTACTCTTCCTAAATTTTGGTACCCTGGGATAAAAAGGACTTGATTTCCCTACCTTTCAATCATTGGAACATAGATTTATATCTGGAATGAACCTTGGATATCAAGTCCAATCCTTTCATCTTACAGATGAGCAAATCAACCCTCAGTTGGCAATCATTTATTAACTGCTTACTATGTTCCAAGCAAAACTATGGTTCTGCACTTGAAGGGCTCCCATCCTAATGAGGGAGACAATGCAAGCAACTATGTACATACAAGATACATACAGGGCAAAAATGATGATTCTGAGAGTCAGAGGTCCTAAGTAATATGTCTAAGTTTGAAAAAAAAAGAATAGTCTCTGAGTCAATATTTCCTGTCTCCAAGACGCGTTCTACCCCCCACCCCCCACTGCCTCATACTGCCTTTCTTCTCAGAACTTAGCAAAGATTACAAGGCCAAGGTCAGTGAGAGTAGAAGAATGAAATAAATATGCCATTCTATGGCAACAGAGACCTGAATTGGCCCTCTCGATGAAGGGCCATAATGTGTGCCTCTTTGCTTATGTTTGCTTATTATTTGCCATGTTTCTATGTTTTCTTTTGGGAGAAGAAACCTCAAGTCCATAGGGACAAGGAGTTTCTTTTTTAGCTACTACTGTTCTTAATATAACATTTAAGTAATTGCCTCTGTGTTGAGATAATTGTACCCTACAACTAATTAGAGTAAAGTTAAATTCATTGGTGAAAGCCCATGGCCTATGGTTCTGGGAGTATGGACTTATGAGATATCATCCCCTTGGGTCATCATGACCTAGGGAATCCAACCTATGAGTTCAAATTGGGAAGGGTTAGCCCCGAGGGGACAGAGTTCTGTGGCCCAGTTATGGCTCTGCTTCTAGTTCTACCTGTGGGTATGAGAACCAGAAAGGACTAGATCACATTTGAGAAACCATGCAATACGTTCACACATCCCAAGCTGCTCTCTCTGCTGTCAAAATCTATTATTTTAACAGCAATATTCTTGCAGTGATACTATATGGCTATGAATTATGAAGCACCCTGGTATCTGAAAACTAAAAATTACAGTTGATCTAAAGAGAAATGGAAAGATGCATATAGATATAACCAGGCTGTGCCATAATTTGTATATAAGAAATGGCATAAAAATACCACCTATGACATGTGTGACTAGCAAAGGAGGACCAATCCTGAACAAACCAAGTAGCAAGGGAGAGTGATAACAGATGTGTGGCCCAAGGGTTGCCCTGATATCCACAGAATTTTAAAAGTTTCAGAGGAAGTTCTTCACCATATTAGATCCTTTATACAGGATTTAGATAGGAAGCAAACAAGATTAGATGATATGAAAAGTGATGGGTGTATTGTAATCTATATTCACAGAATATAAATTAGGGACAAGAGAGACTGTTCTTTACACATAATAAGCAGTCAATAAAAATTTTAATTAAATCAAATAATATCTCTGATTGTTTAAATAAACTATCCCTCACAACAGCTAGCCTCATGCCTTGCTCTAAAGAAATATTTGGGATTTTTTTATTCTTCTCATCATTTTTAGTGGCCAAAATTACATTCCTCTCTCTTTTTATGAGACACTATTTAGGAATTGTTCATGAATGTGTATATAAAAGTTCAAAGATTCCAACTTGTCCTTTGGCCATTTGGGTGTTTTTCTGTTTCTTTCCTGTCAATCAACTGATCCATCAACAAGCATTTATTAATGACGTTTTGCATCAAACACTATGTTAAGTACTGGAAGGAGAGGAGGAAAAAAACAACAATAAGAAAGCAGACCCTGTCCCCAAGGAACTTACTTTTTATCAGAAGATATAACAGGTCCATATATAAATATATAAGATATATGCACAATAGATGCAAGATAATTTTGAGAGACACAGAAGAGAGAGAAAGAGAGAGATAATACTGTGGTAAGTGGGGAATGCAGGAATGAACTAATGTAAGAGGTGATATTTGAGCTGTGTTTTGGATGCAACTAATGATTATAAGAGACAAATGTCAAAAGGAAACAAAATTCAGGCATAGGGGGGTGGACTGTGCACGGTCAGAGAGACAAGCATTGGAATATTACCTATAAGGAAGATCAAAGAGGTCTGTTTTGTCTATAGAATGCACAAAGAGAATGAAATATAATAAGAAGATTGGAAATGCAGGCAGGAGCCAATTATGAATGGCTATAAATAGCAAACAGGGGTATTTAAACTCTACCCTAGAAGAATGGGGACATGTTGGTGTTAATTGACATATTTCCACATTTACCATTGTGAAATATAAAATAGTTTGATAGACATAGCTTCTGGGTAATTGATCATTTTATTTATCATGCTAGGATACAATTAATAAAAGGGGTCAGTGATACTCTTGAATGCCGAAGACCTCTCATGCAACTCACTCAACACTAATGTGCCCTTGAAAGAGTGGGTATTCCTGAGGGCAGCAAATGACTTGGACTGGTTGGTTAACAAGTAATGAGAGAGAAGGAATATTATATTAAGAGGTGGACCTTTTTCTTATGAGGGGCCAGGGAATGTGAATATGATCATGTAATTTACTTCCAGAACACCCCCAACCTTGGGCAATCTAGACAAAGGATCCCTACTCCCCTGCCCAAACCTATCTGAGTGGGACACGATGGACTGGAATTCACTTTGAATTTTTCGTAGGGTTTTCTAGTTGGGTGAGGTAATAACTACACTTAGGTAAAATAGCGTATGTGGGCTAAATTTTGGGGAAAGGTCAGGAATATCCTCAATAATTTGTTATTTAATAATTTTCCTCACTATGCATAATATGCCTAATCCATAGGTATTCACTGTGAGAAGTTAAAAAACAGCATTCTCACACTATTTAATCTTACAACCCAATTGCTAATAGGAGTAAATCATAAGGCACATTGCAATCCATGTCCATGGATAGGCTGCAACAGATCCAGCTTCCCAGCAGGCATTTTCTGCTCTTCTGCTGAGTGAGCCCTGTCTCCGGCTCATCACTCCTAAAGATTCATAAAACAGCCAACTCCATTCCTCCAGGGCTTTGGCATAAAAAATGAATCAACAGAGGTAGCATCCAGCAAAAAGCTGAGCCTGCATCCTCAAAGTAGGATAGTCAGGACAGGTTAAGGACAGCATCACTGATGCTTTCATCGAAAATTAAAGTAAGAGGTGGGGAGAATTACTCTGAACCTCATTGTTTTGTTAGTGTCATGTCTAAGTCTTCAGTGCCATTCAGCACTTGGAACATGGGCACTCTTTGTTAATCTCAGGAGGCAGCAAGGCTAATAATGCCTAAAAACAACTTGGAGAGGTTCTTAGAAGCTGGGGTTGGATAGGCTGAAATTATGTCAATATGATGCTACCATGTGCTAAGGTCCCCTAAAATTGTATTCTTACTTGCTCTTTCATAAAGCAGGGCACCAGGTTTAATTTGGAAAGAGAAAGGAGACATGGGGTTGAGACTTACCTTTGACCTTGACCAGTTAAGGCCCCAGGTAAGTCTCTTACCTTCACAGTACCTCAGTTTACTCACCTGTAAAGAGGGCATAATAATACATGAACTGATTAATGAGTGGAAAGAAGATGTGCTTGAACATTAAAGGATCTCACTCTCCCTGTATCTCCTTGGCTCCCTCTTTCCTCATCCCATTCTGTAATGCTTCTCTCTTTTACCGTGTTCTCTATCTTCACTCCTTCCCTTCCCTCCTCCTCTCTGCCTCTATGTCTATCCGATTCTATATCTATTTCTCTCTCTCTTTACATCTCTCTTTTCTATCTCTTTGCCCTTCTCCCTCATCTATCACTTCTATTTCTCAGCAGAGGGGCTTTTTTTTAGGGGCCTATGACATTACTGATGTTGAGAACTACTAATGAGGAAACTCTCTGTCTCTGTGTGTCTCTCTCTGTCTCTGTGTGTCTCTGTCATCTCTATCTCTCTCCCTCTCTGTTTCCCTCTCTCCATCTCTCTGTCGCTATCTCTTTCTGTCTCTGCTTATCTCTATCTCTCTCCCTCTGCCTCCCTCTCTCTGTCTCTTTCTGTCTCTCTTTCTCTTCCTCCCTTTGTCTCTCTGTTGCTGCCTCTTTCTCTGTCTCTCTCTCTACCCCTCTCTTTCATTCTCCCTCTCTGTCTTTTTCTTTCTTTGTCTGTCTCTGTGTTTCTGTCTCTCTCTGTCTCTGTGTGGGTCTCCTTTCTCTCTCCATGAACTAAGTGTACATATATACATATATATGTATATATATATACATATATATGTATGTATATATGCACACACACACACTCACATATGTGTCTAGATAGAGAGAAATGATAGAGTCTTAGTTACCTTGGAAAATGAAAGGCTGAATAACATGCCCAGGTTCGTGGAGATATTGTCTTTGAGAGGACAGGTTTAAATTTGGACCACCCTGACTCAAGGCCAGTTCTCTGGACCTGAGATATCAGCAGTGTAGGGACCTTCCAGTATGAAAATTCCCTTTCCCAGTGCAGAAAACCAATAAAATGGTTGCCTTGTTTCCAGTTTAAAATAATTTCCTAGTGTTCACAATGCCATCTCAAGATGGATTGCAGCACTTTATATGTTTTAAGGTAAATGTCAGAGAATGCCATGCTTCACTGATATTTTGTCCAACATAGATTGTAATACTATAAACAAGTCAATCAAGCCTGTGGATGCAGAATCATTTGAGAACCTCAGATATTATTGCAAAGAAAAGGAATGCAGAGTTTTAAAGAAAAGCATGAATTCTGTGCTTTTTCTAGTACCCATCAGATAATGTATGTGAAAACACTTTGCAAACTGCAGTGATAGATAAATGTAAAGGGGCCAGCACCTGTAGCAATTTGTAAAGTTGGGGGGGGAGACCTGCAGCCTTGAGGACACATGATGCCCTCTAGGTCCTCAGGTGTGGCCCTTTGACTGAATCCAATCTTCACATTAAGGCCACACTTGAGGACCTAGAGCGCCACACATGTCCTTGAGGCCATAGGTTCCCCACCCCTGGCTTAGAAAGCTGCCTGGTAGGCAATGAGAGGTAAAGTAATTTATCCATGGCCACATGGTTGATATGCATCTGATGATGGATTTGAACCTTGATTATGCTTATTCTAAGGCTCTAGACATTTCCCCATGCTGCTATTTTCCATAGTTCTCTGAACAGGTACACTACTCTTATTTCTTACTATTGATGTCAGAAGATTTCTACAAATCCATCTAATAAATTTCGTAACAACCCCATGTTCCCCTCAGAATAACTAGGTGGTGCCGTGAATAGAATGCTGGGACTAGAGCTAGGTAGACTCATCTCCCTAAGTTCAAATCTGGCCTCAGACACCTATTAGTTATGTGACCCTGGAGAAGTCACTTAGCCCTGTTTGCCTCAGTGTCCCTATATGTAAATTGAGCTGGAGAAGAAAATGACAAATGACTACAAGTATCTTTACCAAGTAAACCCCAAATGAGGTCATGAAGAGTTGGACATAATCGAAAAAAAAACAAAACCCTGAACAGCAATGCCCCCCTTCATTCTTTGGTAGTAGTGGCAGCTAGATCTTGTAGAGAGAAATAACTCAGAAACATGCAACGGGATAGAAGGAAACTAGTAAATTTAGAAAGGGAAATGAAATCTTTTCTGATATAGAATGGATAATCACATACAGATTAGTTGATGTTTGTGCATGCTGTGAAAACAAGACCTTTTATGATTAATAAAATGTAAAACTATGAATTTTATAGCTTTTATCATATAATTTTAAATAGAAATATGAACTGCACATTTTTCTTCCTCTTTTTACTCATACCCAGAAAAATAAGCTAATCAAGTGCAAATGTAAAGCATCAGTGAGTGTATGTGAAATGGAGCTCCTTTCGGGAGGGAAGCTAGCAATGTAGCAATTTGAGGCACATGTTGATGTCTCTGGTGGCCACACAATCTGTCTAGTCTTGTCATTTCCTGGGTAGAAGTGTGATTGGTTCCAATGTCACTGCAGTGTGTCCTTGAAGGACGTTGCCCATCACCTCATACTCAGCAATCGCCTACCTTTGACTTCCTATCCTGGTGTCAGCTGCTGTCATCATATGGATGATTAATCCCAATGGCTACCTTATGGTTGGGCTGGGAGACATATGGCTTTGAGAACAGCATTCATCATCACAGGCTCCTTTGGCCTCTGTCAATAACACCACGATTTTTCTAATCTACTCAAGCTCAAAGCCATAGGTCATTCATGTTTATTTTTTTCCTTTCCTTCAGGAAGCAAATGCTCTCAGTTTTCTGTTTTGCATCCTGTACCTTCCCAGTTCATTCCCATTGCCTCTACCCTGGTCCAGAACCTCTACCTCTTACTTACTAGGTCACCTACAGCTAGTTCCTTAAACTTGAGGGGCCTATTTCCTTGTCAGCAAAATGAGTAAGTTGGACTAGATAACCTCTAAGGTACTTTTGACCAATAAATCCACTACACTTTGACCTCAGTACATTATGCCCAGACTTTTGTAAGTACACAAAATCCTCTCTAAGGATGGTCCCCCAGGACTTTATGCCACCCCAGCTACCAATCAGAAGGATAGAGGGAGAATTTCACATTTTTTAAAAAAGGATTGATCTGTTTGGAAATATTTCTGTGATTGCATTGGTGAGGGCAAGCTCTGAGCAGGGAGATTCACCACTGGTTCAGTTTGATAAAATCTTCTGTAAAGTATAGTCTCAGACAGTTGCCTGGGGGCACTGAGAAGCTCAGCTACTTCTTTGGTTATACAGCTAATATTCACTGGAGGTGAGGGTTCCTGCATCACAATGATTATACTATTGCCACTACCCCATGGCTGGCTGAGGAAGAAGAAAAAAAAAACAGAGAAAGAGAGATACAGGGATAAATGGGGAGAAACAAAAAGATATTTAAAAGGGGGAAGGAATAGAGGGAGGACAAAAGAGGGAAGGAATAAAAGAACGAAGGAAAGGAGGAATGGAGGGAGGGAGGGAGGAAGGAAAAAAGAAAGAAGGAAAGGCAGGAAGTAAGAAAAAGGAAAGAAGGAAGGCAGGAAGAAAAAAAGGAAAAAGGAAAAGAATGAAGGAAAAGAGAGAAAGGAAGGAAGGAAGAATAAAGAAAAAGAAAGGAAGGATAATAAAGGAAGGAAAAGAGAGAAGGAAAGGAAAGAAGGTAGAAAAAGAAAGGAAGGGAGAAAAATAAAGGAAGAAAATAGAAAGATGAAAGCAAAAAAGGAAAGAAAGATAAAAAAGAAAGTCCTCCCCCTCTTATAATTTATTCTCTATGGATTTTGAAGTATTCAGTTAATCATTCAATCAGTCAATACTAATTCCTGGAGCACCTACTGTGTCCAAGACACTGTATTGTGAGATGACCAGTAATTTCTCGAGACCTCAGGAAGCATTTTCCCAGACTCACAGCGTTCAGTCTCTCCCAATCTTGCATGCGCAGTTGAGAATGGACATGGTACTGCTGCGTTCTCTATGAATGAACTTCCTTTTCCTCTCCTTCAAGCTCATTTCCAACCATCAGTTAGCTGCTGACATGATGGTAATATTTTTGTTTGATTTAGAGCATCTGATCTTGGGCCTTAGCCCAGAGTTGTTTACATCAGCCTTCCCAATAGTTAAATGCTTCAGATTAGGGAGCAGCAGCCTCAGACAAGGAAAGTGGCCAGGCGGGGTGATAGGGGAGGGGGAGAAGATATCACACATTGATATCATGTGCAAGGCATTGTGGTGAGCACTTCACAAATAACATCACTTTTGATCCTCACAAGAATCCTGGGAAGTGGGCTCTATTAATATCCCCATTTTACAGCTCAGAAAACTGAGGTAAATAGATTAAGTGACTTGTTTGGAATCACACAGACAATAAAAAATGGAGGCTGAATTTGAACTCATATCTTCCTGACTCTAGACTTAGCATGCTTTCCCTGCATTACCAGCTGCCGCCAGATGGAGATAACACTCTGCAAAGAGCTTTATGCTGACTATAGCTCAATAATCACTCATACTAGTGCCATCTCATTTGATTCTCACAATTACCCTGGGAGGCATGTGCTATTATTGCCCCAATTTTACAGATGACAAAACTAAGACTGATGTTTAACTAAAACTAAGATGTTAAATGATTTGTCGCTTAGGATTCAAACCCAGATCTTGTTGACTTCACATCAAGCACTGTATCCACTACTCCCCACTGTCTTATCTAATAGCAGCAGCTGGTTGGTGCAGGGGATAGAACAAAGAACTCTGAGACAGAAAAACCTGAGATCAAATCCTGTCTCAGACATTTACTAGCTATGTGAAGTCAAGTTTCTTAATCTCTCCCACCATTAATTTTCTCATTGACAAAATGGGAATGATAGTAGCCCCTATGCCCCAGAGTCATTATGAAGATAAAATAAGTTAACAGATGTGAAGTGCTTTACCAAACTTAAAGCACTCTATGATGGTTAGCTATTATAAATAGCCCAATATTCATAGACAAAGCAGGTATCATCACCATTTTGTAGATGAGGAAGCAGGCTCAGAAAAATAGAGAGATTAGCCCAAGGCCATCCATCTAAAAAGAAATGGCTGATCCCAAATTCATAGAAAGCTCTTCTGATTCTAAGTACATTATCTCCATTATATTATAGGTATCTTCTTCCCAACGTCTGTCTTCAATGTCCATCCAAATACTCATTAGAACCAATTAGTTCTTCCTGGATTGTGCTCTCATTGTGCGGTAATCCCCATTTCCCTAACCATGCTTCAGGTAGGGCCATAAGAATGAAAAAAGCATTGGATTCCATTAGGATGACTGGTTTCAACACCTAGTTCTTTTGTTTGCTTAATACCTTGGGTGGCATTGGGTATCTTGGTTTGCATATCTGTAAAATGAAGCAGCTGCACGAGATCATTTCTAAGAATTCTGCCAGTTAGAAATCCTATGACCATTCTGGATAAACCCTCTAAACCCTCTCTGGCCCAGGATCTTTCCGAACCTGTGGTATCCATCACAGTCCTTCTTGCTTAGCTCAAATCTCAATCTAGGTCAACACTCTTCCTTTCTTCTCTATCCTCCAACATGCAACTCAAATTTATTTCTTCTCTAGTTGAAAGATCAGTGGCATTGGAGATAAAAGGACTAATTTCAAGTTCCACTTTTGCCACATTGCCAGATAAGACAGAGGAGCTACATGGCAGTGGATAGAGTCAGGAAGACTCCTCTTTGTGAGTTCAAATCTGGTCTCCGAGACTTCCTAGCTGTATGGCCCTGAGAAAGTCACTTACCCCTTTTGCCTCAGTTTCCTCATCTGTAAAATAAGCTGGAAAAGGTATTGACAAACCACTCCAGTACCTCTGCTTAAGAAATACCAAATGGAGTCCTCAAGCTTTGGACACAACTAAAACCCAACAGCAATTCCTCCATTTTCTCACCTATAGAGAAAGCAGATTAGACTACACGGCTTCTGAGATCCCTTCCATCCCATCTCTAAATGGATTATCCTATGAGGCTTCCCATTCTATTCTCATTGCCACCACTTGAATTCAAACCTTTGTGTCTTCACTATTGGACAACTGTGATAGCTTCTTATGGTCTTCTTGCTTCTGTTCTGTCCTCTCTTTAACATACTCTGGCAGGAGCATCAGAGTAGGATCATTACATCTTCTGATGAACAAAACCCATCCCTGGTCCACTGCTTCCTACAGAATGAAGCCAAAACTTGGCCTCTCACTCAAGTGTTTCCTACCTCCAGTTCCAGTATTGACCCTAGCTCCTCAGACTTATTGCCCTTTGAATCCTTTGCTCCTGTCAGACAATTCCTTGTCATATAACCCTAACAAATATTAGATGTCTCCACCTCTATCCCTTTCCCTGGTTTTCTTCCTGAAATAATACTGGGATTGAAATGAAGAATCACAGAATCTGAAGGAACTTCATCAGTTATCTGGTCTAATTCATACAAGAAAAGAAGAGCCATTTTTGAATCACAATACTAGGTTTGAGTCTCCTCTTGGACATCTCTTCTCTTTGAGCCTCTGGACAAATTAATTAACCTCTGTGACCTTCAGGTTCCTCCTCTGCAAAATGAAACTCACAATGTTTAAAATATGCTTATCTCCCAGAGTTGTTTAAAGGTTAAATTAAATAATGGATGTATAGTGTTTTGCAAACTTTAATGCACATACATAAGTCAGTTATTACTGTCCAATATCCAAGATTCATCTTGATTTCCACATACTCTTCTAAATTACCCAAGTCTACTAAACCTATGGTGATGTTCCCCCTCTGGGGCATTTACTCTCTGTCCTACTTATTAACTACTTTCCACGTAGTAATTAGGATTAGCATCATGAAACTTAGAGCTAATAAGATTTCAGGGACCTTGGAATCAATCCAATGCTTCCATCTTTCAGATAAGGAAACAAAGTCTCTAAGAAATCAAGTGACTTACCCAAGGTCACACAAAAAGCAGGAGTGAAGACAATAACCAAAGTCTCCTAATTCCAGGACCAAGTTGCTTTCCATCACATCATGCTGACTACCATGCATACACATTTTTGTCCAAGTTACGTATGTACTTCTGAAGGGCAAGAACCATGCCACACATTTCAAGCAATTTCCCATGTCACTTAATACATAGTAGGTATTCAATGTTGTTGATTAGGTGCTTTCAGTCCTTTATGACTCTAGATGACTGACCTCTTTTATTTTTCAGGGGTGGGGTTCTTGGCAAAGGTACTGTAGTGATTTTCTATTTCTTTCTCAAGGTCATTCTTGAGGAAACTAAGGTAAACAGGTTTAAGTGACTTGTCTGGACAGGGTCACAAAGCTAGCAAATTTCTGATGCTGGATTTGAACTCAGGTCCTCCTGATTCTAGACCTGGCACTCTATCCACCATGCCCTCTAGCTGCCACAAGGTACTCAGGTAGACAAGGTACATCTATTTATTGATAATGATGAGGGAAGACTCATAGCTACTAGACGAAGAAATTTGGTGATAAGAAGAACAGTAATGGGTCACATAGGAACAGGGGATTTAATCTGGGGATGAGGGTGAAAGATGACAATTTCAATTTTATACACATTGAGTTTAAAGTGAAATTTGGACACAGAGGCCATGTAAGTAAATCTCACCCTATGAAAATCTTTACTATGGGTACAAACACATTTTTAAAAGTCACTGAAAATCTCAGTCTTAATTTTCTACCCTGCTGCAAGTCTCTAGACTTTACCATCATGCCCTAGTACCTTTCATTCACCACAATCCCCCATTTTTCTGCTTTCTTTTGTGTTTTATCTTCTTAAAATATAAGTTCCTTGAGGGGAGAAGGTGCCTTTTTCTTTATATGTATCCCAAGTGCTTAGCACAATGACTGGTATATAGTAGGCATTTAATAAATGTTTATTTACTGACTGAGTAAAAAGTCTAACTCACAATGTATGAAAAATTGGTCATAGTTGCAGAAAAAAAGATGATTAAACATGTCCTCCTCCACTGTGGAGAGACAATGAGATGCTATATATTGCCCAATCATTGTACTCATCCTGAGATGTATTGGATTTTCATGCTTTACTCTTTTTCTCTGTTATCCATAAGAGTTGGGTTTTAAGGGAAATTTTGGATTGATGTGGATGGGGAGAGGTGAGAATTTCCAGGAATGTCTGTAATATTAAAACTAAAGGTATCAGAATATTACAGAAATATGGTATAGTGGAAAGAATGCTGAATGCCTGGGTTCAGATTTTGTGGTTCATAGCAGTTGTGGTACCTCAGATAAGCTGCCTCAACTCTCAGCCTCAGGTACTCTGTAGAGTAAAAGGAAAAGATCTTAATACTGATACTACCTCAATCACTGGCTTGTTCTGATGGTAGGTAGAACGCACTTTATAAATCTTAAGCTCTATAGAAATATGACCCATGATTATTTGCAAGCTACCCTCTAGATGTTGATTTTATTTCAAACAATGATTCAGTCCAAAATGGCATATTTGTAAAGGCTATTCATGAATCAGGTAGGGAGGGAAATATATGAGAAAAAGGCAAAATACAAACAGGCATACACACTCACATGCTTGCTAGTTCATACTCTCTATTGGCTTTTTATGAGCTTATTTCAGGTACAGAAGAAAAAATACAAAACTGGTCTAGATACGGTGGTTTCATATATTAAAACAATAAATTGACTCATACTTTTGCCAGGTGTCTGGTGCCCTTGGGCAATTTCAGATATAAATCAGAAAATAAATGGTGTGATATACTTTCCAAATAAAGGTATTTCAAAGTACTCTTGTGTCATTCATGACCTTAACTCCCCTTTCACTGAAGTGCCAAGGTGAACAACATACTTAAAAAAAAGACATAATTTTGTTTGCTCCACAGTTTCTGCATAGAGGATCGGTGTTTCTGGGACTCTCCCACCATTCCTTTCTGTACCTACTCCCCTCGACTTTGTACTTCCCTCTAGGTAGCCCATAACCCAAGGCCTCCAGCTAATGTCCCTACACAGCTGCACTCCATACTCTAAATCCCTTTCTCTCTCCTTTTTTCCCCTTTAGAGGGCTGCCTACAGCCATTAGGAAGAAATCAAGCCATCTCTACTTTCACCAGAGAATGGCTCCCCCAATTATTTATATTTTCTCATAGGTATAGTTATTTCTTTGTTCCCATGGGTGAAGAAAATTTTACAAGCTTTTGGAGAGGAATTCAGAAAGTCATTCAAGATTAGGTGTTGTCCCCAAGGTTCTATCCTGGGCCCTCTCTCATATCTCAATCCTATTTCACTTAATGATTTCATCAGCTCCCATGGTTTCAATTATTATCTCTACACAGATAACTCTCACATTTACTTGTCTAGCTGTAAGCTCTCTCCTGACTTCCAGTCTTCCATCTCCAACTTCCTTTTAGATACTTCAAGTCAGATGTTCTGTAGACATCATAAACTCACCATGTCCAAAACTAAGCAGAGCAGGTCCTTATTTATATACCATGATCAATCATTCAGTCAACTAGCATTTATTAAAGGTCTGTTCGGACAGTCCAGTGTTTAGTTTAGAGGAGACTTAGGAAGATCACAGTAGAGATCTTCATGTAATTTAAGAATTGGAATATGGAAGAGGGATTTAATTTGTGTTCTAGGCCCCAGAAAGCAGAAGTAGGGGCAATGAATGACAGATTGAGAAGTCATTGATTAAGCACTATGTAAGTATTAAGTATTGAGGATACAAATTGACAAAATTATTCAATCTCTGCTCTTGAGGAACTCACACTCTAATTAAAGAAGACAACATATAAAAGAAAGTTTAGGTCAAAGGTAGATAAAAGGATTGGAAGTCCTAGGGTAGAGTCGTGGAGTAGAGTAGATATCAAAGCCCAGTGAACTTTAGGGGGGCATAGACCCAAGGCAGTACTCCTCTACTTCCTGGAGTGGTTCTCACTTCATTCAAGTGGTATGAGCAGTAATACCATTTTTTAAAATTGGGTGACCCTATCTGCCCAGGCTAGAGATATAGAGAATACTCATAGACTAAATCCAATGACTGCTGTTCAATATGGAAGATTTGACCCACTCTAACTTCCAACATAGTGCTGTTCACTCTTCCTTAGATAGCCTGGTACCAACCCCTTAACCTCACTCATAGAGGCTCAACATATTTGTGTGGGATTTAGTATAGCTGTCCTTTGAGTATTAGTTCTACTGTAGCTTGTAGCTCCAGAGCTACAAGTAATTTGTCAGTAGGTATGCATCATCATGCTCATGCAAATCCTTTCACTCTTCCAGACTGATTGTACTCCTGGGGTGTGCATAGCCTGAGATTCTGCTGATGCACTGTATGTTTATACGTGTTTGTGTTCACACAACACACACACACACATGCACACATATACATATACTTTCTTGCCCTAGAGAATCTAAGCTCTTTGAGGACAAGGACTGGTTCACTTATGATTTTATATCTCCAGTGTCTATGATGTGCCTGGTACATAATAAGGACCAATAAATGTGTTCAATTGGTTGATTTTTCTTTTTTTCTATATTTTTCAAACTTTTTTGGTGGCTCAGTAGGTAACCAATTTCTCATGGTTTCAAGATTATAAGAAAAGGAAGTACATTGTCTTTGTCCTATATAATCCTTGGTTTACTTCTGTATTTTGTTTCTCATCATTTTGTTACATTTATTTTTTTTGGAGGGCAGTTGGGATTAAGTGACTTGCCCAAGGTCACACAGCTAGTTAGTCTTAAGTGTCTGAGGCCGGATTTGAACTCAAGTCCTTCTGACTTCAGGGCCAGTGCTCTATTCACTGAGCCACATAGCTGCACACACTGAAAATCTGATGTAAAATTACTCACTATTTGGAAAAATCAATATTTTGAAAAGGTTGTTCAGCTTGCCTTTATAAATTTTGCTGCAGAAAATTTGTTCCATATATACTTAAAATTGATATGTACTAATTTTACATAGACCTTTTTAGCATAATATAATGTCACTTTATCTTCATTACTTGCTGCTTTGAATTTGAAAACCTAATATCATTAGTACCACTCTTGTTTTGTTTTGTTTTTTCATGATTTGTAAGGAACGTGGTAATTTTAGCCTAAATATTTCTTTTGAGCCCATTCAGATTTGTTTTAGATTTTTTTCTCTCCATTGTGACTGTAACCCATCTTTCCAGTTTTATTTCATCTTGTTCCCATACTCCATTCCAGGCAAACGAGACTGGCATCTGTTTATCATGCATGACATTCCCCTACCTCTATGTCTTTGCATAGGTGGGTCTCCGTATCCAAATGCCATACTTCTTCCAGGACCACCAGTCTTGCCCTATTCTGGAGCCTATGACCATTATTGAAGGGAGGAAACACTGTGGAAAAGGTCATGTTCTTTGCCATTATCACCACCATATAAGGCAGCTAGATGTTGTAGGAGATAAAGTACCAGACCTGGAGTCAAGAAGATTCATATTTCTAACTTCTGTGTGACCCTGGGCAAGTCACTTAAGCCTCTTTGTCCCAGTTTCCCCATCTGTAAAATGAGCTGGAGAAGGAAATGGCAAACCACACCAGTATCTCTGCCAAGAAAATCCCAAATGGAATCATGAAGAGTTGGACACAAATGAACACCAACTCAACAACAAATGATCCCCACCATCTGTTTGCCAATTTACACCAATGTGGAGGTAGTCCCAAGAACCCCAGAAGTGACAGTACTGCCCATATTTTCAGTCTTACATCTAGCACTTGCTGCCATTCTGGGAATCAAGCTCTGTGAATATGTGACCTGGTGTCAGTGGTGCTACAGCCACAATCACTGAAAATGCTAACAAAGAAATGTCTTACCACCAAAATTTGTGGTTTGTCCAATGATTCAATATCAGAAGATGATATAATTTTTTTCTTTTTTTTTGGAGGGGGGAAGGTAGGGCAATTGGGGTTAAGTGACTTGCCCAAGGTCACCAGGGTAGTTTTTGTGTTAAGTGTCTGAGGCCGGATTTGAACTCAAGTCCTCCTGACTCCAGAGCCAGTGCTCTATTCACAGTACCACCTAGCTGCCCCAGATGATATAATTTTATCAGCCAAATGATAATAACGAAGAGGTATTACCAATTGCTTTGTGATATTCTCTAAGCATCATGGGACCTTTCAACCTGCTTTGCAGCAGAAACAATCTGTTTTCTTCTCCATTAGAATGTGATATTGAGATCAGGGACTGCCTATATTAGCAACCACACTAGCAAACAGGGTAGGCTGCTAGTACAGGTTCTTTGATCTCCTTTTCTAAAGGAGAAACAGCTTTGAAAGGGTTATTGATCTTATTTTAGTTAAGAGACAGAAAAGTAGAAAGAAGTGTCTGCCCAAGAAAGAATCCAATAGACACGGTTCCAACTGTCTAAACAGAATAATACAACCACCTACATATACAACCTGAATGAGAGATCACCAACATCTGAGTTGGGGGGGAGGAGGGCAGTAATTAACAAACAGCTACTCAGAGTCCCATCCAGGGAATCAAAAGGTCCTTCTTATGAGTGAGTCCCCAAAGTAAAATACTAGCCTCACAGTATATATAGTTTTAATGTAATAGACTCAGAGCCAGAAGGCAACATAACCCTCGTGACTCAGTGCCTAATTAGCTTAGTGCCAAAAATATGAAAGCTTTCCTATAAGCAAGTCCCCCCCTGTAAACAAGTTTCCCCCTACGCAAGCTCCTCCTTAGGCAAGTTCCTCCCCCAATGGGCTCTATGTGACCCAGGATGTATCACAGCAGTGAATGCAGCAAGACTTTCATGATTGAAATACCTGTTACCTTTAGACCTGGGAACAGGGCTCCTGTACCAAGGGAAAAAGGGTCACATGTGGTCATATAGGCCCATTAATTAAGATCTTCCTATTCCATTAACATTACACTGACTTATTTTTCAATTTGCATCTATTTCCTCAGTCCAGATTAATCTCATGCATAGGCTGTTTTGGTCCCCTAAATTATGGAATATAAGAGGTTCTAAAAAGGCCTCCGTGTCATAGAACAGTTTCCTCATTTACCTGTTGCTGAGGTATGGCATTTCTTTATAGAATATCCATTCTTTTAAGGATATTAATGAATTTATTAATGCTTGAAATGAGAATGTCCAAGTGTCTGCTTAGACCAATCAAGCACTTAATAAATGCCTTTTTGTTCATTCACTGATTCTCTGACATCTTTAACTTCTGAAAAAACAAATATCATGTGCTCCTTCCTTCACATCTATCCTGATATCTGAGGTGTAATTGCCATTCTTTTCTCCTTCATGAAATGATTGCATTATTTTATAGCTACTTATTTATGTTATGTTCATGTTGTGCCCTCTCACTCCTACTTGAATATAAACTTGTTAAGGATAGGGATTACATATTACATTACTTGTATCTCCAATATACCAATATTTCCTCTAGTAGTTCTTTAAAAAAAGTTTAATTTCATGACTAATATAGAAATATGTTTTGCCTGACTATACATATACTATACTATTTCAAATTGCTTACCTTCTTAATGAGAGGGGAGGAAAGGGAAGGAGAGAATATGGAACCCCAAATTGCCCAAAAAAATGTTAAAAATTGTTTGGACATGTAATTGGATAAAAATATAAAATACTAAATACTTTTTTGAAAAGTTTGTTGACTTGAATTAAATGTTTCTTATAAATATCACATTTTTGGATGCAGATTTTCAATCCATTTTGCAGTGTCTTTTTTCCCCTTAAGGGATCTTAGCCTATTATCATTTCATATTATAATTGATAGGTTCCGTTAATTATGTTAATTTTTAATTTGCAGTCTATTTCCCCTATGGCTCATTTCTTTTAATGTTATATACCAATGTCTCTGATTCTCTTTTCTTCCCTTAACCATCCAACATAATTGGAATCCTATTTCCTTGATAAGTAATTTCTTCACCTCTTTAAGTAATGTATAGTATCTGTACTATTTTTGGAGACTTGCATTTGACTATGAGGTGTCTGTCTAGGTATGTTAAATCTTGGGTTCTTCATTGAGGGTACTGTATGAAGTATTTCCACTTGTATTTTTCAGTCATTTTGTGAAGGCATGGAAATTTCTTTGATGAATCCTTGAAATGTAATATCCATATTATTTTGGGGTGTTTTGTCTGACTTGTCCTGAAGACCACTCTTCTGAATTTATGTCATTATTGTTGCATGAGTTTGATTATTTTGTTCTATGGGTTTTCCAATAATCCAAATAAGTAATTTTTTAATATATATTCCTAACAGATTTCACTTATGCTTGTGTAAACTCATTTTTCACTGAAGTGAGTCTGTTCTTTGTTGTGTCTTTGATTTTTTAAGGTTTTCCCTTGCATTCTATGTATTGGATATTCAGCTTTCTTATTCTTGTGTGTGTTTAATATGTGCTTTAATTCTTCATTAAAGTTCTTTTTTATCTTATTGCTTATTTTCTTTTTCTTTTTTAATTGGTGCTATAATTTTCTATGATGGATTCCTTAATTTATCATTTTTATCATTTATTTCAAAATCTCTTGAAATATTCTGTATAACTTTTTTTTCCATCTGCCCATTACTCCTTTTCCATTGATTCAGTTGCTTTAACAATATGTTATAATTGTAACAATGACATTTTTTGGTTTTGTCAATATTTTATTTTGCCTATTCTTCTATTATTTAGTATATTTTCCCTTTTATTTCTATTTTAAATGACTGGCTTTACTGTTGTTATGTGGGATGGTAGTAAGGGTGGTGGACCATCATTGTGTATGATGATGTATGTGTTTGTAGAAACCTGGTTCCTTTCTATATATTCATTCTACCATTTTGGATCAGTCTTGAGTATTCTACTTTCAAAAATCTATAAGTTCATTAATTCCCTCAAAAAGATGAATATTCAATAAAGTAATGTGAGACTGTAGCAACAGGCTGATGAGGGAACTCTTCTATGACAGTGAGGCCTACATAGATCCTCATACATCCAACCATATGGGACCAAAACAGCCTACACATGAGCTTAGCCTTAACAATAATCCCTGCTAAACATAGAAGCCTACATTAGGTAAACAATTTAGAAAACCTGGCCCTCTACTCAGTTATGACTACACACTGAACCTATATATATCCCTTAAAGCTTATACCGCAAATTTGTGGATTCTAGTTCAATCATCTCACTCTACTTTAGATAACCTTCCAATAAAGCTCCAGCTCTACAATAGTTTATAATGAATCTGAGACTTGGGCTAAAGCTTATTTTCTCAAAACCTCCTAATAATGGGGGTGATTGCTCAGCCAAGTGGACAGTAAGTTTGGGAGAAGGTGGTAAGGAGAGTGTAGATAAAAAGGTACCTGCTGCTCAAACAAAGGTAAGCTTTGGTAGATGAGGAAAGTAAATGCCTACTAACTCATTAAATTTTGTTATTTTCATTTGTTTTAATGATCTCTCTATAAAGATCTATTCTGTTTTTCTATTAGAATTCAAAGTAGTGTAATTTATGAAAGAGGGAGGAGAGTCAGCATGGTGCTGAGGCTTGAGTCACAGAACCTGTGTCTGAATCATGGATCTGCCAGTCACTAACTGGGAAATAGAGCAAGTCTCTTAACTTGTCGTAGTCCCATTTCTGTCTTCTGTCCAGTGAAAGTATGAGACCAGATAAACTCCAAGTTCTCTTCCCCTTATAGATCTATGATCCCATGATCCTATGGCACTTTAATGGACATTCATGGAAAGAATAACTACACCTATAAAATTACACAGCATTAAAATATTCAAGTAATAATGCCTTACTTCACACTTAGAATCTGATTTAGTCTATGTTGTTTTTTTTTGAGTTGCAGCTATGCCCCTTCGTTAATTTATTTTCTCAGCAGCACAATATTAGCTGAAATGACATCACAGGGCATTTTGTTATAGAAGAACACTATCCACTTAGCTTAGTCAATTGAGATTTTGTAATAACAAATTAATAGTGCCATTTCACAAAGAAATTATTTGAGGCAGCTAGGTGGCACAGTGGATAGAGCATTATGCCTGACCTGAGTTCAAATATGCCTTCAGATACTTATAGTCCAACCCCTCCCTACCCTGATTATAACTGACTCTACAACAACCTCAAATGGTGGTCAGCTGTGGTAATCTCTTAAAGGAAGAATTCCATTGATGAAGAGGTCACTATATATAGATAGGTTATTTCACTTTGGGGGCAGCTAGGTGGTACAGAGGATAGAGCACTGGGCATGGAGTCAAGAAGACTCATCCTCCTGAATTCAAATCTGGCCTCAGACACTTACTGGCTTTGTGACCCTGGGCAAGTGACTTAATCCTGTTTGCCTCAGTTTCCTCCTCTGTGAAATGAGCTGGAGAAGGAAATGGCAAATCATTCTGTTATCTTTGCCAAGAAAAATCCCAAATGGGGTCATGAAGAGTCAGACACAACTGAAATGACTGAACAAATAAAATATAATAATACCAGATTGTATTTATATAGGGTTTTAAGATTTGTGAAACACTTTATGCATGTTAATATACTTGAATCTCACAAGAATTCTGTGAGATAGGGACAATATTATTATTATTATTATTATTATTATTATTATTATTATTTTACAGATGAGAGAACTGAGATACAAAGAGGTAAATTGAGTTGGCCAGGGTCATATTGCTAGTAACCTATCTGAAACAGAATTATAGTTTATTTCTCCCTGATTCCAAGTACCACAATCTACTGTACCACCTATCTATATCTCTTTGTACAATAATAGCTAGAATTTTTGTAACATTTTAAGGTTTATAGTTATCTTTACAAATATCTCATTTTATCTTCACAATAGCCTTGGGAAGTAAGTGTTTTTATTATCCTTTAAACAGATGACAAAATTGAAACCAAGGAAGGCTAAAGTTTCTAGGGTCAAATAGCTAACAAGAGTTTGAGGCAGTATTTGACCTCACATCTAACTTCCTAACCCAGTGCTCTAGTCACTATGCTTCCTAACTAATTCTACATGGGACCTGCCTTCATTTTCATGTGATCTACTGTTTTTGTGACCAAGTTGAGAACTATCAGGTCTCTGATTAATCAGGTTTTTCACCACCTTTGGTTCCCAAACCTAATATATACCTGTGTGCAGAAGTAGTTTCCCCTATGCAGGAGTACTTTTCATAACCCATTCCCTAAAAGTTGATTCCTGTCAACTCATTTACCAAAATAACCTTTCCTGAATATATTTATCACAAGTGAGGAATCCTAGACAAAATATTTCACTTCATTTCCACTACTTAAAATACTCCTTACTCCATACTATATAGAGAGAAAAAAAAGAAGGAAGGGAAAAAGGATTTAAAAAACTATTGAACTATTGACAGGGCATGATAAGAAATTTCCAGTCTGTAGTCTTGAGTCAACAGTTCCATATCTCTGAGTTAGAAAGACATGGGACTCTTGGGATTTCAGAGACCACTGTTTATTTCCCATGGTGATGCCATTCACATTGGGTGAGTTGACATTTAAATATTTGTCTTGTCAAACATCAGCTAGAATAGGCTTGACTAATGGAAGACACTGTCAAAGATGGTATGAAGCAGAATCACCAATGACAAGATATCCTAGGATATTATCACTTTTTCAACTTCTGAAAAGTAGAGGAAAGATATCAGCTAGCATGTAAGCTATCCAGAGATTTTATAATGTCCTGAAACAATTTGTAATATTATTTTTAATCTTTATTTGCATAATGCTATTAGTTTAAAAGAAGAAAACCATAGTGAATGAGTCAAGGACTTGGAGTCAGGAAGGCCAGTGTTCATGTCCCACCTCTGACACTTAACAGCTGTACAACCATGAGCAAGTACCTTAACATCACAGAGCCTTATTTATCTCACTTGAAAAATGAAGGGATTTGACTAAGTGTCCTCTAAAGTTCTTCCTGGGGTAGCTAAGTCGTACAGTGGATAGAGTGCCAGACTTGGAGACAGGAAGACTCTTTGGGAGCTCAAATCTTGTCTCAAACACCTACAGTGTGAACCTGAGCAAACCAATTCACATTGTTTCCCTATTTAACATTTAGTTCCCTCATCTGTAAAATGTACTAGAGAAGGAAATGGCAAGCCTTCAACAAGAAAATCCCAAATGGGGTCACGAAGAATTGGATATGACTGAAATGACTGAAGAACAACAATGGAAGTTCTTCCCAGATTTAAATGCATTATTCATTTATTATCCACTCTTACCCCAGAGACTAACCAGCCATGTGACTCTGAGCAAGTCAGTAAATCTCTCTGCTTTCTCCTCTAAAATGGTGATGATCATAGTGATGAGGATGATGAGGATAAGGTTAATGATGTTGTTGTTGTTGATGATGATGATGATGATGATGATGATAACTGTATTACCTATGTCAAAAGATCATTGGAAAGATCAAATGAGATAATATGTCTAAGCACTTTGACAACCTTAAAATTCTACAAAAATGTCAGCTACTTGGTCATTTATAGGTGATTCATAAATGATGCATAAAGAGAAATTTAATTTTATTTTTGCTAATGTAGATTTCAATTCAACTTCTCATCAATGCAAGGACCACAGTTTCCCTAAGACCACCATGCACAACTCATTACAGAATTCAGAAACAGACATCATGATGTGTGATGGGGGTCGAGGGAGAAGGGTGGAGAGAAGTGCAGAGAGAGAGGCTGACACACCAAGAAGTGACAACTGACAGGCAGGAAGTGATGGGGAACAGCAGGAGCAGCAATAGCAACCCGGGGCCATTTAGAACAGCTGTTAACAACTTTCTGAATGTGAGCACATTTATATGTGGAAAAGACTTCATTGTTTGACTGGATTCCAAATCCAATATGAGCCCATAATAACAATTTGCAATTTGATTGCCCTGCTAGAATTTACAAAGCACCTTCCTTTCTGGCATCCCTATCAGGAAGGTTTGGCAAATATCATTCCTTTCTAAACTACCCTCCTGACTCTCCTAAATCTTCTCTGAAATGGTCCCATGCTGGATATTTTATTCTCCCTACTCTCCTTTTTTATCATCCTTTTATGTCATTTTCCTTCATTAGACTGTAAGCTCCCTGAGTGCAGGGTTTTTTTTTTCTACTTTAATTTGTATTTCCAGCACAGTGAGTATCATATAGTGAATGTTTGATAAACGCTTCTTGATTTGACCTACATTTGACAGGTGGGGAAACTGAGGTGGAAAAATTGAGTTATTTTCCCAAAATCCTATAGCTGGTCAGAACTAGACGAAGGATTTTTAATTTTTTTAATTTTAATTTATGGGTAAAGCAAGCATTTCTTTATTATAGTATAATAATAATAATAATAAATGCTCAGACATGAAACTACAAATCTATCGTGTACATTTTAACCCCAATCCTTAGAATGGCGGTTTCATACCTTTCCCATAATCCAATACTCAGATGCAGTTTATTGAGTTGGACATTCCTTTCAGTGATATAAATCTCAGTCTCACCATTTCTGCCCATCCTGGTCAATTTTCACCCATGTCCTCCTACAAGTTCTATTCAGAGAGTCTCCTCAACATGCTGGAAGCTTCCCTGTTTTTCACCTGCTATCACCAGGGTACACATGGACAAAATGGACTATCCATCTCTCGTCCTTCATCCTCACAGTGAAACTAATACAGTAAAAGGAGGGGATGGAGCTAATGACTAAATCCTAAATCAAGATATAATATCCATATTCTGCTCTAGCCATGTCCTAGTTAAAAGACTGTTCTTAGTTTTGGAGGTCATGTTGGAAGAGGCACACTGTCAAGATGACCAGACAAGGGTGGCAAAGAGGGTTAAGGTGTCAAAAGCATGTCAAAGGTGGGACAAGCAAAGGGATTGTGGATATTTAGCCTGGAAGAGAGAAGACTTAAGGATCAATCTTCAAAAGATTATTACCTAGAAAAAAGGGACTGAGAGCAGAAATATAGCAGGACCCAGGTGAAAAAGTTATAAGGAAGCAGATTTTAGCTCAGTGCAATGAAAAGTATTAACATAATAAGAGCTATCTGAAAACAGAACAGCCTGATTCAGTGGCATAGCCCAGTCAAAAGACAGCCAGACTGGTAACCAGAGGACCTGAGTATGAACCCTGGCAGCACCACTTGCTATCTGTTTGATATTGGACAAAGTGATTAACCTCTCTGGGTTTCAGGTTCCTTATTTGAAAAATAAGTCAGTTAAACTGGATGACTTCTAAGGTCTCTCCCAGAAACATGCAGATAGAGAGACAGACTGACTACTCGAGGAATATTGATTTATATATAGTATGAAAGGTTGGCCTGGATGGTCAGTGCTAAGAAATTTTAAACCTAAATGCTGCAATGGAACTCTTAGCACTCAGAAAAAATTTAACAATTCTCTTTGAATATTACCTAAAAATCAGTAAAACGTGTGATTTGACTTAGAGAAGATTGTCACCTAAAATAATTAAAATGTAGATGTTTTGTCACTGAATGGGAAGTATTTAGATGAAGAATTTAGCTATTTCAATTCATTGATATGTAATAGCTCCATCTTCAAAAATATTACTTGGGGGCAGAGTCAAGATGGCAGAGTAGAAACAGCTCTTCTGCACAGCTCTTGCTCCCACCACTTCCAAATTTATATAAAAGGGGACTCTAAACAACCTCTGGAACTCCAGAACCCACAAAAGACACAGATAAACTAACCTCCCTCTGAGGACAGCCCATCAGAGAGCGGCCAACACAGCATTCTGGGAGCCTAGCCCAGGCCCCCTTGAGTTAGAGTTTTTAGCCCCAGAGTGGCCTAACCAGCAGCCAACTGGAGAGACTCCAGAACACCAGTAGCTGTGGCATTTACAGAATTACCAACACGTAGATGCCATGGACAAAGTGAGAGGAGTGCAATATGGACTTTGGGAAACATTAGTTGGGAAAGTGCATCAGCCTCTTTCTCTAGAGACCAGAAGCCGCAGAAACACTTCAGCACAGGCTCTGACACACGCAGCAGCTTCAATTCCTGCCCTGCTAACTGCAGGGGGATTCGGCAATCAGTCTTGGGGGTAAATGCTCTTGATTTAACCTTCTTGAATCTGGATTGTGGTCTGGGGTGGAGGTATTGGAGTGTGTGACCAGCCTGCAAGAGAGGGGGGCTTCAGAGAGGGCTTCAGAGAGGGCACCCAGATAATACCTCCAGAAGTTGGGAAAACCCCAGCTTTTGGGAAAGAAGCTCCCCTGGCTAGTGGCAGAGACCTACTGTGCCAACAAGCCCAAAAGTCAAATAATTGAGTGGCAATATGCCTAGGCAAAAGAAACAAATTAAGCAGAAAAATTCAATATTATATCATGTTTCAGGGGAAAATTTTTGTCATTCAGTGGAATAGAGTACTTTCAAGCATTCTTGATGAAAAAACCAGAATTGAATAGAAAATTTGACATTCAGATACAAGAAGCAAGAGATGCTTGAGAAGGTAAACAGGGAAAAGAAATCATAATGAATTTATCAAAGTTGAACTATTTACATTCCTACATAGAAAAACAGTAACTGTAACTGATGAAACTTTTCTCAGTATGAAAATAGTTGAAAAAGGGTATATGGGCATTTGAATATATATGTGAATGTGTGTATATATGTTTACAGGTATACATAGATAGAGGAGACAGGTCGAATTTAATAGGAAGGGATGATACTTAAAAGGTGAAATTAAGAGGTGAGAGGGGAATATAATGAGAGGAGATGGGGAGAGACAGAATGGGGAAAACCCTCTCATAGAGAAGAGGCAAGAGAAAATGGTTACAAAGGAAGGGAAGAACAGGAAGGCAAAAAACGCAAAACCTGGGTTGGCTAGGTGGTGCAGTGAGTAGAACGTCGGCCCTGAAGTCAGAGGGACGTGAGTTCGGATCCGGCCTCAGACACTTAATACACACACACACAAAAACCTAACTGTGTGACTTTGGGCAAGTTACTTAACCCCAGTTGCCCTCCAAAAAGCAAAAAGAAAAACAAAAGGCAAAACCTTATTCTCATTGAATTTGGATAAGGGAGAGAATGACAGACACACTAAATAGGATATCTCACTCTACATGAGAGTAGGGGGAAAGGGGATGAGAGGGGCGATGATGGAAGGGAGGGCAGGCTAGGTGGGGGAAGGGAAGTTGGAGGCACCCACTTTTGCAGAGGGACAGGATCAAAGTAGGGAATAGACCAAGTGGGAGGTGGTATAGGAGGGAGGGAAATATAGTCAGTATCTTACAATATATCTACTATGGTAATGTTTTACATAGCTACACATGCACTACATATACTGAATTGCTTGTCTTCCCTGCAAGGGTGGGTGACAAGGGAGAAAGAGAATGAATCTGGAATTCAAAGTTTTAAAATAAAAGGTTTAAAGATATATAAATATTATTATTAATACCTTATTTATTCCTTCTTTAGTCTCTATTTCACACGGAATTGAAGCTACTTTGTTGCCTCTTTTAAATATTTTCTGTTGGGGGTGGAGCCAAGATGATGGAATAGAAACAGAACTTCCACAGTGCTCCAGCCCACACCACTTAAAAATCATGTAAAACAGTGACTCTGAACAACATCTGCACAGGGATGAACTTAAATCAGTGAAGTTTAAGATTTTAATGTGAATAGACACATAAATTCATTAAATAGAGGAAAAGGAGGGAGGGAGAGGAGCAATGTTTGAAATTCACTCTCATTGGTTTGGAATCAAACGGGGAGCAATTCACTCTGATAAGTATAAAAACTTATTGCGTCCTATAGAAAGCAGAAGGGTAAGGGGGGGTGAAAAAGAGGAGACTAAAGGGGGGGGATTAGAGGGGAGGGAAACAGTAGTAAGGGGAGAGGGTAGGTTAAGAAGAGGGATCACTGGGTGGGAACAATGAGGGAGGGGGCGTTCAAAAGGGAAAACTTCAAGGAGGGGAAGGGAGAAGGAAAAAACAAAAACATAAACAGGGGAGGGAATAGGATGGAGGGGAACAGACAGATAGTCATTATTACTTTGAATGTGAATGGGATGAACTCTCCCATAAAACAGAGGCAGATAGCAGAATGGATTTAAAACCATAATCCCACAATATGCTGTCTACAAGAAACACATTTGAAACAAAGAGATACGCACAGAGTAAAGGTAAAAGGTTGGAGTAAAATTTATTCTGCCTCAGCTAAAGTAAAAAAAGCAGGGGTAGCAATACTTATCTCAGATAAAGCAAAAGCAAAAATGGATCTAATTAAAAGAGATAAGGAAGGAAACTATATCCTACTAAAAGGCACCATCGAGAATAAAGCAATATCACTACTTAATATATATGCACCAAGTGGTATAGCATCTAAATTCCTAGAGGAGAAGTTAAAGGAATTAGAGGAAGAAATAGATAGCAAAACTATACTAGTGGGGGACCTTAATCTTCCCCTCTCTGAACTCGATAAATCCAACCTCAAAATAAACAAGAAAGAATTTAAGGAGGTGAATAGAATCTTAGAGACACTAGATATGATGGATCTCTGGAGAAAACTGAATGGGGATAAAAAGGAATTTACTTTCTTCTCAGCAGTGCATGGTACATACTCAAAAATAGACCATGTACTAGGGCATAAAAAACTCATAATCCAGTGCAGAAAGGCAGAAATATTAAGTGCATCATTTTCAGATAATGATGCAATAAAATTTATATGCAATAAAGGGCCATGGAAAGACTAAAATCTAATTGGAAATTAAACAATTTAATCCTAAAAAATTAGTGGGTCAAACAAGAAATTATAGAAACAATCAATAATTTCATTCAAGAGAATGATAATAATGAAATAACATACCAAAATTTGTGGGATGCACTAAAGGCAGTTCTCAGGGGAAGTTTTATATCCCTGAGTGCATACTTAATTAAAGCAGAGAGAAGGGAGGTCAATGAATTGGACATACAATTGAAAAAGCTAGAAAAAGAACAAATTGAAAATCCCCAATTTAGTACTAAATTAAAAATATTGAAAACCAAAGGTGAGATTAATAAAATTGAAATTAAGAAAACCATTGAATTAATAAATAAAACCAAGAGCTGGTTTTATGAAAAAATCAACAAAATTGATAGACCCTTAGTCAATATGATAAAAAAAAAGAAAGAAAACCAAATTATGAGTATCAAAAATAAAAAGGGTGAATCTACCTCCAATGAAGAGGAAATCAAAAAAATAATGAGGAATTATTTTTCCCAATTGTATGCACATAAATATGACAATCTTAGTGAAATGGATGAATATTTACAAAATCACAAATTGCCCAGATTAACTGAAGAGGAAGTGAATTACCTAAATAACCCCACCTCAGAAAAAGAAATCAAACAAGCCATCAATGAACTCCCTAGGAAAAAATCTCCAGGGCCAGATGGGTTCACTAGTGAATTCTATCAAACATATAAAGAACAATTGATTCCAATACTCTACAAACTATTTGGGAAAATTAGTGAAGAAGGAGTCCTACCAAACTCTTTCTATGACAAAAATATGGTACTGATTCCTAAATCAGGAAGAGATAAAACAGAGAAAGAAAATTATAGACCAATTTCCCTCATGAATTTAGATGCAAAAATTCTAAATAAAATATTAGCCAAAAGACTGCAACAACTTATCACAAAAATAATACACTCTGATCAGGTAGGATTCATTCCAGGAATGCAAGGATGGTTTAATATTAGGAAAACCATCAGTATAATTGAGCACATCAACAATAAAACTAGCAGAAACCACATGATCATCTCAATAGATGCAGAAAAGGCTTTTGACAAAGTACAACACCCATTCCTATTAAAAACACTAGAAAGTATAGGAATAAATGGAGCCTTCCTTAAAATAGTTGATAGCATCTATTTAAAACCATCAGCAAGTATTATATGAAATGGGGATAAACTAGAAGCCTTTCCAATAAGATCAGGAGTGAAACAAGTGTGCCCACTATCACCCCTCTTATTCAATCTGGTACTAGAAACACTAGCAGTAGCAATTAGAGAAGAAAAAGAAATCAAAGGAATCAAACTAGGTAAGGAAGTGACCAAGCTATCACGCTTCGCAGATGATATGATGATATACTTAGAGAATCCTAGAGAATCAAGTAAAAAACTACTTGAGACAATAAATAAATTTGGCAAAGTTGCAGGATATAAAATAAACCCACATAAATCCTCAGCATTCCTGTACATCTCTAATGAAACTCAACAGCAAGAGATAGAAAGAGAAACCCCATTTAAAGTCACAGTAGACATTATAAAATATTTGGGAATCTACTTGCCAAAACAAACCCAGAATCTATATGATCACAACTACAAAACACTTCTCACACAAATAAAAGCAGATCTAAATAGTTGGAAAAATATCAATTGTTTGTGGCTGGGTTGAGCTAATATAATACAACCCACCCACACCCACCAACCCACCCCACCACCCCCGGGCAATTGGGGTTAAGTAACTTGCCCAGGTTACACGGCTAGGTTTTTGTTTGTGCGGATTAAGTGTCGGAGGCCGGCTCCGAACTCAGGTCCTTCTGATTCCAGGCCGGCGCTCTATTCACTGCGCCCCTACGCCCCTAAAATGACAATTTTATCCAAACTAAACTACATATTTAGTGCCATACCAATCAATTTACCAAAAAACTACTTTCTAGAGTTAGACAAAATAATAACAAAATTTATTTGGAAAAACAAACGGTCTAGAATATCAAGGGAATTAATGAAAAGAAACGCCAGGGAAGGTAGACTAGCTATGCCAGATCTTAATCTGTATTATACAGCAGCAGTCATCAAAACTGCTTGGTACTGGCAGAGGTATAGAGTAGTAGATCAATGGAATAGATTAGGTGCAGGAGACCCAGCAGTTAATGAATATAGCAATCTATTGTTCGATAAACCCAAAGACCCCAGTTTTGGGGATAAGAATGCACTATTTGACAAAAACTGCTGGGAAAACTGGAATACAGTATGGCAGAAACTGGGCATAGACCATTATCTAACACCATATACCAAAATCAAGTCCAAATGGGTTCATGATCTAGGTGTAAAGGATGATACTGTAAGCAATTTGGGAAAGCAAGGAATAGTTTACCTGACAGATCTGTGGAGAGGGGAAGACTTTAGGACCAAACAAGAATTAGAGAGCATTATAAAATGCAAAATGTATAATTTTGATTACATTAAATTGAAAAGCTTCTGTACAAACAAAGCCAATGCAACCAAGATCAAGAGAGAGGTGGGAAATTGGGAAAGAATTTTTACAGCTTGTGTCTCTGATAAAGGACTCATTTCTAAAATTTATAGAGAATTGAGCCAAATCTATATGAATACAAGTGATTCCCCAATTGAGAAATGGTCAAAGGATATGAATAGGAAGTTTTCAGAGAAAGAAATTAAAGATATCTATAAACATATGAAGAAATACTCTAAATCACTATTGATTTGAGAAATGCAAATCAAAACAACTCTGAGATACCACATCTCTCCAGTCAGATTGGCTAAGATGAAAAAACAAGAAAGTGACAAATGCTGGAGAGGATGTGGACAAATTGGAACACTAATACATTGCTGGTGGAGTTGTGAACTTATCCAACCATTCTGGAGAACAATCTGGAATTATGCCTAAGAGATTATAAATAATTTCATACCCTTTGACCCAACAATACCACTTCTAGGGTTATATCCCAAAGAGATCACAGAAGTTGGAAAAGGACCCATATGTACAAAAATATTTATAGCAGCCCTTTTATTAGTTGCAAAGAATTGGAAACTAAAGGGGTGCCCATCAATTGGGGAATGGCTAAACAAGTTGTGGTATATGAATGTAATGGAATATTATTGTGCTATAAGAAACGAGGAGGTGACGGATTTCGTAATTACCTGGAGAAACTTATATAAACTGATGCTGAGTGAGAAGAGTAGAATCAGAAGAAATTTGTATACAGTCACAGACATACCATATCTGTGATGACCAATTATGACAGACTGGATTCTTTTCAGCAAAGCAGTGATATAAGTCAATCCTGAAAGACTCAAGAAAGAGAGAAATGCGCCATCCAGAGATATAACTAGAAAGAATTGAGCCTGAATCCTGATGGAAGCAAACTAAATGATCTTTTTCTTTTCATTGTTTGGTTTTATTTCTTCTTTACCATCTTTCATCCCACCCAGTACAATACGCCTTTGTAATTGGAATAATGTCTAATATGAATGTATTTGCAGATCCTATACTGGACTATATGCTGTCGTGGGGGGAGGGGGAAGGGAAGTAAAGGAAATTTGAAAATCAAGGAACTATTGAATTGAATCTTGTTAACTGAAACTAAACTAACAAATTAATTTTTAAAAAAAGTTCAAAAAAATCATTTGTATAATCTATAGTTAAGCATGATGGATGATTATAAGTAGTATCACCTTATAAAGCAGAGAGAAGCAGTGAAGGGAAAAAAGCAAAACATCAAAAACAATAAAAAAAAATCTTAGTGAAAAACCCTACTATTCAAAGTCATGCCAAGTTTATTTCAGGATAAAAATTGAAGGAATGTAACAAATACAATAACAATTCAAAAGAACCACAAAAACCTTTATATCAGAATGTTTTCACCATCAAGGAAAAGAGAGTTTCCACACATTGACTATAACATCAAAATCCACAGTTTTCCTATAAAAGAGGCAGAAATAGTATTGAAGAGAATAGAGATGGTGAAAGCAGCTGGATTAGACCAAACACACAAAGATAGATGAATAGATAGATAGATAGATAGATAGATAGATAGATAGATAGATAGACAGATAGTAAAATTAAAGAGCCATTAATCAATTAATTTGCCATTTATACTAAGATGTGAAAATTAAATGTGGGAAAATTTTCAGCTCTTAATAATACTAAAAAAGCTACCAAGAAAACATAAACAATTACCAATCTGTAGACTTACTTCCCCAATATACAAAATTTTATGAGAGTCATTTGCACACACACTGAGTCTACTTTATTATTAGAGATAACCAGACTCTCACATAGCATCAAGGGGATGCAGTGGAGAAAAGACTGAACTTGGTGTCAGAATGACATGAATTCAAATCCTGTCTCTAATACTTACTAGCCTTATAATCCTGAGAAAGTCACAACTTCTCTAAGCCTCAGTTTCCTCAGCTGTAAAATAAGAGGTTGAACACATTGGCCTTGAGCATTCATAACACTTATCAATCTATAATCCTATGATATTTGATACCACATCTTTCCCAGGATTAACTGAACAATGTGTTTTTTAAAGATTCTATTGTGTTTCTTGTTGATTAACTATTTAAAAAAAGGACTCATAGTAAAATGCCCTTACAACAAGGTATCTCCACATATACACTAAAATCATATAACTATCTTTCATATAGTTCATTCACAATGTAGATAACGAGAATCACAATGCTAACATCTACTGAGGTGTAAAATAGAGATGCATGCTTGACAGAGGTGTTTGCCACAGTGGAAGAAGAGATAATAAAATTTGAAGAGTACTTTTATATCAGTTATAAGGTCCTCTGTTTGTTGATGACACCATACAAATGGCAGTAGACCTAGAACATAGCAGTCTTCTGGATGAGATCTATAATCTTTCAAAATATTTTTGACCTAACTATCCACACATCAAAAAACAAAGTGGGTGGAGAATGTATATTGGATTAGGAAATACAGTCAGATGGACAACCTCTAAAGCTTTTATACAAGGAGATGAGAGAGAGAGAGAGAGAGAGAGAGAGAGAGAGAGAGAGAGAGAGAGAGAGAGAGACATCTATATTCTAGATATATATCCCTATAATGATAGTTAGATCTAGATATTGACTTAAAAACAGATATACATGGTTGGTGGGGGGAGGTAATAAACATTTACCTTGCCACTTACCTTGGCAGCACACTTTCTAGGGAAGTACACATAGATGATGGGATTGACACACACATGTTCAGAGCTAGCTCAGTGTTTAGGAATCTCCAAAGGCAAGAGTGGGAGAAAAGAGGTATTAGACTGCCTACCAAACTGAAGGTCTACAGAGTCATTGTGCTGACCTCATTGTTGTATACCTGTGAAACCTGGACAGTATACCAGCACCATGCCAGGAAACTGAATCACTAAATTTGAAATGTCTTAGGAAGATTCTGAAGATTACCTTGCATTTTAAGATAGTGGACACTGAGGTCCTTTCTTGAGCTCAAATGTTGGGCCTTCAAACTCTACTGTAGAGAGCACAACTTCAATGAACTGGCATTGTTTGTGGACTGCCAAATGTACTTTGCCTAAAACATTGTTTTGTGGATAACTCACAAAAGGCAAACATTCACTTAGAGGTCAGAAGAAGCAATATAAAGATACTCTCAAGGTCTCTCTGAAAACTTTAGGTTTGATTGTTAAGATACAGGAGACACTGGCACAAGACCACCTAACATGCTATGCCAACATCAAAGAACTTGCTGTGCTATATGTGCAAAAGTGAATTGCAATAGCTGAAAAGAAATGTGAGATGTGCAAATGTAGAGATATCTCCACTCCAAATGTTCATTTGGATTATTTATACCTGACCTGGGGTAGAGTCTTCCAAGCTCATATTGATCTGATCAGCCCACATCAGACAGACAGACTGTACCAGGACCCCAACATCATGATGTCACTTTGGTCTTCTTTGGTAACAAAGCACAATGATCATTACTAACCATCCAGGTTTCAGGAATTTTGTTAAGCTTATAAAAATATTTTTTCATATAAAGATAGATGTGGACATAGACATAGAAATGGACAAAGACATAGATATAGATATTAATATAGATTTAGATATATATATATATAAATAGATATAGATATGTACATGGACATGGACAAAGAATGAGACAGAGATGTGGATATGGATACAGACACAGGTATCTGGTAGAGATTTAGATTCAGATAAATATAGATGGGGGGTAAAGAGTTATATTGAATTAAACCTGAAGAACAGAGTAGACTTGACTGCTGTCGGGCAATTGAATAGTTCCTTTGATTGTTCCAAATCTCTCCCCAAATTAAAAGCCCATATTTTAATACTGATGTTTTGCCAGTATCGAATGACTAGAAAACATAGAACACAACACCTACTGATGAATTAAAAATAAATATCACACAAAGGATAATGCAGAGATGTGGCAGGATGAACAAATCCCTTCTGGTGAGGACATATCTGTGTTCATTTCTGAGCACCATATTTCAAAATGAACATCAACACACTGAAGAGCAGTGAGAGAAAAGAAAGAATTGGGCAAGACCTTTGAGTTCTTTTCATTTGATTATAGGTTGAAGATCCTGAAGTAAAGATTTAGGGGCACAAGAGAACTATGTTCAAGTATTTGAAGATCTTGTTAATGAGAAGCCAGATTGATTCTGCTTGGCCCCAGAAGACAAAGCAAAGAGCAATGAGTGTGAAAACAAAAGCCTCCAAGAGATATATTTATTGAGATTAATTTGCTTTAAAGCAAATAAAAAGGTTAACTAACCTTTTATTAAGTTCCTTGGACCACAATTTGCCCAATGTTATGCCTGAATTCTTAATTAGAACAAAAAGAAAAAAATGAAAATTAAAAATAGTTTGTAATTTATTGGCTGGAGGAAAGATAGCATGCAAACATATTAAGCTTTCTAACAATAAGAATAGTTCAAAATTAGAATGGACTGCCTCAGGAGACAGTGGCTTTCCAGCACTCATTGCTGTCCTTCATGTAAAGGCTGGATAAGTAAGTTGTTGGGAATCTTTCCCGGGTGAGAAGTAGCAAATTCTTTATTTTCCCTTTTCCTGAAAATTAGAATATTTGCTCTTGGTTTGTCTTGCACTAACTTTTCTATCTTCAGAGCTCTCTGACAGTGGTTCATCAATTATATCTACCATCTCTTTCAATACTTGAGGATGAAGTTCATCTGGGTCAGGTGACTTCAATTCATCAAGGGCAGATAGGTACTCTCTTACTGTCTTCTTACTTTTCTTAGGTAGCAAGTCCACATTAGCCATTTTTTTGCCCTGTCCTCACCAATCAAAGTATTATTCCTTTTTTTTTTTTAAAGAAAAACAAAAGCAAAACAGCACTTGACTGTATCTGCCTACTTACTGCCATCTTTTATCTTCATTTATCTAATCTGATCATCTATCTTATTCATTCTACAAATCTCATTTTCCCCAAAAATAGATTTTTAATATTGTTTTTAGTTTTCCTTACCAACACATCCAGTGCGTTCTGAGTTTTAGAACTCCTGATTCTATTAGCACAAGAATATTTTGGGGTGGCTAGGTGGTGCAGTGAGTAGAGAGCTGGCCCTGGAGTCAGAAGGACCTGAGTTTGGATCCAGCCTCAGACACTTAATGCACATACAAACAAAACCTAGCCATGTGACCTTGGGCAAGTTACTTAACCCCAACTGCCCTCCAAAAAGCAAAAAAAAAGAAAAAAAAAGAATATGCCAAGTTTTTGTTTTCATCCACTGTTAACTTACATTTTGTTCCATCTGCTATATATCTTTTGAAAATTTAAATTGATTGACCACTTATCTATGCATTCACATCAGCCTCTTTCAACAATTCTTCCTTCTCTTCATCATCAGAACTGCTTTTCCTTGATCCCCCTGGATACCATTGCTGAGAGCTTTACAATTAACTGATCTCCTTTAATGCTAATGCAAATCATCAAGTTATCCTTTATATATCTTGTTTGTACACATTGGTTTTTATGTTGCCTCTCCCATTAGACTTTGAGTCCCCCAAGAGCAAATGTGTGTTTTTGTTTTGTGGGTGTGGGAGGGGAATTTGTGTGTGTGTTTGCCTTTCTTTGTATCCCCAGTGCTTAGCAAAGTGTAGACACAATAAGTGCTTGTTGATTTTGCTTGACTTGACTTAATAGAATTTTAGGGTATTGTAGCCTACCCACCTATCTCTGAATACTTTTAAATCTGCTTTCCTAAAATCTAAAATATGTGTCAAATTATGGTTGTCATTTCTTTCCTGTGATGAAATCCAATATTGATTGATTGATTCCCCCCAAAGTTTCCATCATTTCTACCCCAGAAAGCAGTCATTCACTGGGGTCATTCACTGACAATCAGACCTACCATAGACATTTCTGTCTTGTCTTCAATTTTTAATGATATTTTCTAAATTCCCTCTCAATTTTAAGATCTATGGTTCTACATTTAAGAAATAGCTAATATTAGATGCTCGCAGAATATTCTACATTTCGCTAAAGGCATATTTTAACCATGGGTTTTCTCAAAAAGGGAAATTTGCTCAAGAAACTACTGCCTACTAACAAGAAAGGAAGGGACGGAGACTCCAGAGATTTAGGTGGGAATGCCAGAGAGCGAGAATGTTTTACAATAAAAGTGTCAAACATGCTGGCTGTGGCCCATCAAGCCACCCACAATATTCCAGAGGGTTATTTAATCTGCTTGAACCAGATTAAAATGTAATTGGGAAATATTCAACAAAATAAACAAAAATGCAATAAAACATAGATAATGTTGATATATAGTTTTCTGAGTCAATATGTGACCTGCAGAGATCTTTATGTATAGTTTAATGGCCCCATTTCTATTTGAGCTTAATACCACTAATAATAGAGCATCAGAAGAGTTCAGAGGACTGGAAAGGACTTCTGAAGTTGTATAATCATAACCTTCATTTTAGGGATGAAGGGAAGAGAAGTGAAGAAAGTCTTATATACACATTTATGTATCCCTTATAATTTATATTATATTTTTTATTTTATTTATTATTTTATTATATTATATATTTATATTAAGCTCAACTGGACCCTCACTGCCCAGTTGTAAGGCAATCCTTTCACACTTCCCTATTCAACTCATTATCCCCCTTGCCACTGAAGCTCTTTCAGACCTACTCAAACCTCCCATAGCTCCCTATTCCCACACACTCTCAGCTGAAAACCTTGTCTCATATTTCACTTAAAAAATAAATTTGCTGCGAGTTCCATTTTCTAACCTCCTCCTCATCTTACATCTCTCACATGCCTTCTGCAATGATCTCCTTCTTCAAACCATCCCCCTTTTCTTTGTCAAGCAAAATTCCTCTACTTGCACAAGTAATGCCATTCTATCCCATCTCCCCAGAATACTGCCCTCTTTATGATCTTCACTCCCTCACATACCTTCAAATTCTCCCTGCCTATTTACTGCTTCCCTGTTGCCTACAAACATACTTATACCTCCTCCATCCTTAAAAAAAACCCTTACTTAAATCTTCCATCCTTGCTATCTCTTCACCCTTTGGTAACCAAACTCCCTGCAAAGACCATCAAAAATTCTGGCCTCCACCTCCTTTCATAACTCTTGGCAGTCAGGATTCCAATCTCACAACTGAAATGAAACTGTTCTCTGAAGATGATCTCATGATCATTAGAAGGACTGGGTGTGTCCATTGTATGAAATGATACAAGATTATGTGAAAAATAAGTTTACTATACTTTCTTCTATCTGTACAAATGTACTTTAAATACAACTAGTTACAAGGAGATATACTTTTATACTGGACTTTTTTTAATCTATCTCTAATATTTGCAAAACACTGCAAATACAATACATGGATGAAGCTTGGTCCTCTGTGTTATTTTAGATTCTTCCTTCTAAGGAATTTAATTGTCAAACCTAATGGTCTTTCGTCATTTCTCATCCTTCTTAACTCTTGGCAGTCTTTCACATTGTTGATCATTCTTTTCTCCTTAATTTTCTCTTTTTTTAAGTTTTAGTGACACTACCATTTCCTGGTTCTCTTCCTATCTACCTGATCTTTCCTTCTTTTGTTCCTATGCTGATATCCATCCTCCTCACTGTAGGTATCCCCCAGGGCTTTGTCCTATGCCCTCTTCTCCTCTCCCTCTATATTTCATTTAGTGAACTCACAACAGCTCCCCTGGTTTTAATTATCATCTCTATGCAGATGACTCTCAGATTTACTTGTCCAGCCCTAATCTTTAGCTTTACATCTCCTACTGTTTTTTTACTGGAGAAGGAAATAGAAAACGACTCCAGAATCTTGCCAAGAAAACCCCAAATGGGGATTTTCAACACAAAGTCAGACAACTGAAATGATTGAACAACAAAACTTTCTTTTAGATAGCTTGAACTGGATGTCTCTTAGAAATACCAAACTCATCAGATCTAAAGCTGAACTCAATATCTCGGTCTCCCAACCGTTCTCCTCTTCCAAATTTTTCTATTACTGTTGTGGGCATTAATCTCTTCACAGTTACCCAGGCTCACAATTTAGTCTGGGTGTCATCTTCAACTTCTCATCGTCTCTCAGTTCCCACCTCCCATACCCAGTTTCCAAATCCTATTGTTTCTACTTAGCTATATCCCTTATATACACCTCCTTCTCTCAGACAGTTCCAATACTCAGGTGCAGTCTAATTGCCTCCTTTCTGAACTATTACAAAAGCCTGCTAGTTGGTCTCCCTTCTGCAAGTCTCACCCCACTCCAGCCCATTCTTCACTCAGCAATCAAAATGATCTTCATATAAAGCACCAATTTGACCATATCACCACCATCTCTCTCTCAGATGTGCCTGAAAAATGATTCAACAACAACAACAAGCTTTTGAAACACATCAAAAGAAAGACAAGTCCTTATGGGTTAATTGGGTTCCTAACAAAGAACTGAATTTTTCCTTTTCTTACCCTTTGGGTCACCATTAAAGAATGGATCTCTTGATGTTTTCAGTTCCTTCAAGGCTTAGCTCAAGTTCTGCCCCTTACAAGTGGCCTTTCCCAATTGCTAGTGTTTTATTACCCTTCCCCCTCAAAAATTTATTTGTGTTTATTTTGTATTTATTTAGTTGTTCCACAAAGTAGAATTTAAGTTCTCTGAGGATAGGGACAGATTTATTTTTGTCAATACATCCCTAGCACCTATCAGGGTACTTGGAAAGTAGTAGGAGCTTAATAATAAGTGATAGTCTCCCTATAGCTCATTATACTAAACATTAGAAGCACAGAAAAAGAGTCCCTGCAGTCTAATGAGGGAGACAACATGAAAACAACTACACAAAGGATAGGCTAAATCAGAGATAATTGATAGAGGAAAGGCACTATTTAGAGATAGCATCCCACTTTCTCCTCACCACTATGTAAGATAGGTACTATTATTTTCCCTATTTTACAAATGAGGCAACTGAGGTTAATTAATGTGCCCAAGAGCACATAGCTAATATGCATCAGAGGAAGGGTTTGAATTCAGGTATTTCATAATCTAAGTCTAATACTTAATCCATTGTGTCATCTAGCCACCCCATAATAATAAATGCTTGTTGAACTGAACCTAAATAAACTCAAAATCTTGAAATTTTGTGTCCTGGCAAAGGAGAAAAAGTTCCCTCATGCTCACGTTCAGCTGTACTAATGTATCACAATAACATTCTGTATATTGAACATATACCATCTAAAACCCATAGCACTGCATTGTAAGATACAAACATTTTAGATTCAGACTTGGAGAAGCAAGGATGTCCAGAGTAGTAAGGAATATATGAAGCTTCAATCTAAATTTAAATGCATTAGTACAAACAATTCTACCCAGAGCCAGGTGCCACATGGGGAACCATCCAAAATTCTAGCAACTGCAGGCCCATTATAGCTGGAAGGACTCATTTAAGGAGGCTGAAAGATAGAGCTTGCCAGACTCAAGGGACTGAGCTTATGTCCCAAACTTAGATCTCTTCCTGGCAATGCTGATGATATTTTAAGAGACATGACAGCCCCATCTGCCATCCATATGAGTAAACCATTCTTTCCAAGATGTCACTGAATTTATGACTTTATTCCATCTAACAGGAAAAGGAAATATCATTTTTTTTAAAAATCCAGTCTCCCTCAGATACATTCTAACACTCTTTCCAAGAAGATAACCAAGGCTGTCTATTGCAAGTATATATGATTGTACAGAGATCATAACACCTAGGGAAGAGCAGTATTTCCCTCCCTCCCCCATCAATGCTTCACACACATAGTATAGAAGGTTGAGACTATCTTGATCCTCCATCAATGTTTCAATCACACACACATGCACGCACACATCTGTATATTACACATATGTATATGCTTAGCTTCTAAGATCAGAAATGTCATGTCCCCCATTGAAGACAGAAATGAAAATTTCCTGTAAATGAATATATTCAGAGCATCACTTCCTGTGGTCATAAGTAATTAGAAACAAAGTAATTGTCCATCAGTGGCAGAATGCCTATGCAAATCACAGATGAATTTAAGGCAGTGTTGTTATTCTGTATAAAACAACAGATAGGAAGAATTCAGAGAAGCATGGGAAGGATTGTATGAATTGTTTTGTAGGCTGATGTAAACAGAATCAGGAAAACAAAATATACATTGGCTACAGCAGGGTTAATGGAAAGAACACTAAAACAAAAAAATACATTTTGTATCAAAATAACCTAGTTTGGCCATGGAGAAAGGTGAAGGAAATATCCATCCCTAACTTCGTTGCAAAAGGGGAAATCTATGGGTGTGGAAATACCATACAGTCAGGTCCTGTCAATAGGTTGATTGTTCTTGCTGAATTGCTTCCCCACTCCCCTTTCTTTTTTTCAATCCTTGTTATAAGGAATGACTCACTTGGTAGGAAAAGGAGAAGGGATATATTTGGGGGAAATGCCCACACATACCATTTAACTTTCGTCCATGTCCTCTCACAAAGCTATCAAGAGAGTCAACTCAGTGTGCTGGGGACGTTGCTCTAAATCTCTTGATTCTGTATTGATAATAGTGGAGTACTCAGGTTGTCCATCTGGTTGGTGATACAGTCAAGAACACTTTAGTTCAAGCTGTACTTCAGACCTAATAGCTCTGTGACCTTTGGCAAGTCCCTTCATTTCTCTGTATCTCTGAGCCTCATCTATAAAATGAAAGAGTTTGATGGTTGCATCTAAAGATCCATTCTAGCTGCTCTAACTTATGACCCATAAACATTTTTTCAAACTATTCATTTCCTTGTTGACATCTGGTAGGCCATGTCTCTTATGCTATTCATCATTTATAGTGTTAGTCTATTCATGACTAACAATAGCAATTTTATTTCTAAAGTGGTATAAAAGGACTTATGAAGAACATATAGGATTGAGAAAAGAGATGGGTCAGTCTCATGTCAAGAATAAGAGACAACACATGGAGAGTCTAAACCTTTCACTGGTCAGCATAGACTATTAAAATCACAATATTTTTTCAGCAATATGTATAACTCTAGGATAACTTTAGGTTGTATCTACTAAACTGTATGCTCCATGAAGACAGGGATTAGGTCTTTTCTTGGTCTGTAATTTCTCTCACACCCAGGGCTTTACCCTCTATATAGAAGAAATTTAATAAATGTTTGTTTTTCTTCAAATCCCAAAGTTGAAAACAATGACAAAACAATCATTTAAAAAATGGTTTTGGCCAATTTAGGACAAACTTTAAAATTGTTAACAATAAGACTCTTGAATCAAACCTTAAGGAGGATATGTTTGTCTAATAACATATGTGGATATCTGTCTGTAAGAAGCTAGTATTTTTCTATAATTGCTATGGGCCTCAGTCCTAAAAAAATTAATATATATTCTAGCATGAAGTGTTATATTCCTATGATTCTTTAATCTTTAATCTACCTTTTATGGTCAGAGTTCATGCTATGAAAATCCATTTCTATTTTTGATATTTCTTCCTTTGAATGTAGGATGTTTCAGAGGTTTTTAGAGAACCATAAAAAGTCACAAACTAGCTTCTTACTGCGGAAGATATTACCCATATAGAATATTCCAATTATTTTTGCTGTGATAGCAAGCTAATTGTTAGTAGTCTGCCTTCTGGCAGCCTTTATTTAATTACAGTCCCAAATCAAGGAGGGCTTTCTTTTTTATGCTTCTTTTTAAATTTATTTTTAATTTTTTCTCAGTTACATGTAAAAACTATTTTAGCATTCATTTTAAAAAATTTTTGAGTTCCAAATTATCTCCTTCCCTTTCTTATCTTCCCCATCATTGAGAAAACAAGCAATTTGATGGGGATTATACATGTGCCATCATGCAAAACATTTCCATAATAGCCATGTTGCAAAAGAAAACAGACAAAAATGAGAAAAATAAAGAAAGTTGAAAAATTATGCTTTGATCTGCATTCAAAAGCTATCACTTCTTTCTCTCGTGGTGGATAGCATTTTTCACCATAACTTCTTTGGAATTATCTTGGATCATTGTATAGCCAAGAACAGCTATGTCATTCACAGTAGATCATCATACAACAATGCTGTTACTGTGTGTAATGTTGTCCTGGTTTTTCTCAATTCACTTTGCATCAATTTATATAAATCTTTATAGGCTGGTGTATAAAGCAATCTATTCATTCCCTCTGTATGAGGGAATGATGATTCTTGTTCCTCTCTTTTTATCTTCCTTCTAATTGGTACACAAGAATCAACCTTCTTTCATTTTAGGTTCATCTTTCCCACACATGCCAAAATAATTTTTCTTAAAGTATAATTCTCACCATGCCACTCTTCCCTATTTCAGGAATTTCAGTGGCTCCCTATTACCTTTAGGATGAAATGGAAACTCCTTTTGTTTAGTTTCCTTTATAATTTCCTTTATAACCTGGCCCCAGTCAACTTTTCCAGGGTTATCATATAGTACTCCCCTTCATGCATTCTTAGATCTAATTGTTTGTTGGGTTTTTTTTACTATATCCTCAAGCTAGGCTCTCCATCTCCTATATTCATTCTTTTGTAATGTCTCTCTTCTATTCCTAGAATATACTCCTTCCTCACATCTATCACAAAGAATCACTAGTTTCTTTCAAGGTTCAGCTGTTGTGCCATTTTCTACAGTGTTTCTCAAATAACCTAGCTTTTAATATACCCTTACCCAAATAAAACAAAATTCTTTATATTTATTTGGTATATAACTATAGTATATATCTATATGGTGCTTCTCTCAGTAGAATGTATGTTTCTTGAGAGTAAGGTTCTACTTTGGACTCTATATCACTGTTATCTAGCTAAGTCTCCAGCACACAGTATTCACTTAACAAGTTTGTGTTGATGGATTTATTCATTGTTGAAAACTCACAAGAATGAAATTCTGAAGAACCAAAAATAAACATTCTCATGAGAAATAAATATCGAAGGTGTCTAAAGAAACTGACATGAAGGACAGAGACCTCATCGACCAATGTAGATTGCAAAAGATATGGACAGAAAATGGAAGCATGGGAAGGTAGAAAGAAGTCAATAGGAAACTGTGACATAGTGCTACCCAAAAGGTTTAGCAACTCTAAAGCTCAGGATGATCAGAGAAAGCCAAACACAATAAAATAGGAGAGAGATTTCTAGCTATACTTGGGCAGAAAGAGGAGGATTAAAGAAGGGATAGAATGTCTGGGGTGGACTGAAAGTTAATAATGACAGAGAAAGCATAGATTCTCATTTGTTATTTTGCTTCTATTTTCTCTATCACAATAACCTTTGGACTGGAAAAGAAAGACAAAAAATAGCTAATAGGGAGTCGATGCTCAAGATAAGTATGGAGGTAGTCAAATAAATTCATCTATATATTTTCCTTTAATAAATTCAAGTCATGAAACCCCCAGTTCCCAAGACTTGCACAGCAGTTCACTTTAGCTTAGAAGATCCTAATATCATGTCCCAAATTATTCCCCCAAATTGTCAGATAATAAATAATGTCAGAGAGAAAGCAGAGCTTTTCATTTCTTATTTTGCTCCCACTTTCTCTGTCCGAAAGATGTTTGGACTGGAAAGGAAAGAATAAAAATGACTAATTGGGAATTGATGCTCGATGTAAGTAAGGATATAATAAGAAAATTCATTGACCTAACTGTCTTTCATGATTCAGGTCAAGAAATGCCTCAGCTTCTAAGATTTGTATGTGCATCCCACTCTAGTTATCCATAGAGATGACCCACATTTGATCTTAAATATCATACCAAATTACTCTGCCTTTGCAGTCCTAAATACTTAAATCCCCTTCTCTGAAAATAATCTCTCATTCTACCATATCTCCCTTTCCCCAACTCTTCCAAAACCTATTCTTTGTTTTTCCTGATGACCCCCAGGATGTCCATATCTCCCTGTTCTCTTAGTGCATCTTCCCTCTCTCTCAGTCTTGGACCTTAGTGACTAATTCAACCACATACTATCATCCACCTTTGAATTCCTTCCCCATTTTTTCTTTCATTCACACTCTGCACACCTCAACCCTGAGCCATACCAGTTCCAAACCTCAATCAGTCCTATTCCCAAGCTGCTGTACAGGTATCTAGGTGGTTCACTGGTTAGAGCAATAGACTTGGAGTAAAGAAAACTTGAATTCAAATATGGCCTCAGACTCTAATTTTGTAATCCTGGGTAAATCATTTGACCTCTCTCTCCCTCAGTTTCCTCAATTATAAAATAATAATAGCACCTACTTCCCAAGGTTATTCTGAGGATTAAATTTGTAAAACACTTTGCTTAAATCTTAAAGTAATATATAAATGTTAGATACTCTTACTATGATTGTTGAACTATAATGAAATGATGACTTAACCTGTCATATAATATAAAGAATAAGCACATTTTCTAGGTTCAAATCATACTATTTCTAATGTACAAATTGTCATACAATTCAGAACTTACTACATCCCCATTCCATTATTTATAGCAGTGATAGTTGGTTCTTACTAGTTTTCCCAAGAGAATAAAAATAGAATGATGGATTTAGTGTTCTTAGGAAAAAGGCTATAGAGTTGGACTTCATCATGGAATATAGGTAAAGAAACTGAGTCTGAAAGAGGCTAAGTGACTTGTACAGATTGATATGGGGTTTGAACTCAGGTCTTCTTGAATCCAAGCTCTATATTCCATCTACTGGACCATGGTCAATGTTAGGAAGGCTTTGAATATGTGCCTCTTGATGGGTTTTATGTCAGCCATCTTAAGGTCTAGTCTAACTGAGTTCAGAGATGTTTACAACCTGTTTAGTCTCAAGGTGAAGGATTTGGGGCTCAATTAATATCTGAAAGGTAATTTACTGCCCTTACAGAGGGACTGTGATCTGTCTCAGTGGGAGGAATACCCAATGTTTCAGAATTTCAAATCCTTGGAATATTGAATCACCATTAGAATTCATAAGGAGTAATTGAAAGACTATTGGACTTGGAGTCAAAGGACTCAGGGTTCATGTGATAGCTCTAACCCTTAGTGATAATGTGATCATGAGCAAACCTTTCAACTATCTCTGTTTCAGTTTCCTAATCTGAAAAATGGAAATAATTATCCTTGCTCTAATTACCTCACAATTCTGTTATAAGAAAAACATTTTGTAAAGTATTGAAATACATAATGCTTTTATTACTCTCTAACTCACAGTTGTTTGTAAAGGAAAATATTTTTGTAAACTAAAAGCCAATGAAGATGTGAGCTATCATAATTATTGAGATGCCTGGGTGGCACAGTGGATAGAGTCTGGAGTTAGAAAGACTCATCTTCCTGAGTTCAAATCCAGCTTAAAACACTTTCTAGTTGTGTGATCCTGGGCACGTAACTTAACCTTGTTTGCCTCAATTTTCTCATCAATAAAATGATTTGGAAAATGAAATGGCAAACCACTTAGGTATATTTGCCAAAAAAAGTGGTCAAATAGAGTCAGACACAACTGAATAGCAACTAAACATCATCATCATGCTCCTCCTCTTCCTCCTCCTCCTCATCATCATCATCATCATCATTGAATTGAACTGAAATTATTTTGTCTCAAATGGACCTCCCCCCCACCAAGTGTTCATGACTTTGGGGAAAGTAGAAGAAAATGATGTTGGGAAAATAGGACTGATTGGTTGTCATGAGCCTAACCATTTCCCCATTGATTTAGTTTCTCCATATGATTTTTATTCATTAGCACAAACGAGAATATCACAGCAATCTCCTCACACAGCAAACAGCAAATGGAAAATTGCCACAATTATAAATGATCCTATCCCAAAATGCCATCCAACAATATTTTCCATAAATAAACATAAAAATCCTGGGTTTAATTTCAGTCTCCCTACCCAATAACCTCATTATCTCAGACATGATGGATAGAGTGGCTTGTCAGCATCACTGACATGAACCCAGCCTGTTGAACCACATGCTTAGAATACAAAGCTAACAGGAGAAGACCAGGACCTAAGAGTAGAGAATGAAATGCAGCAAAATCCCCCAGAACTTAATCAATGGCCATATCATGACCAGAAATACCTGTTCTGGTGGGGAAGTAGTAGGCCACTCTGAAAATTCCACAGCCAACTTTGATGTTTCTTATACTGAGGAAAAATGACAATTCTCAAATATTTTATGACAATATATCCTACTTGCATTTGGCCTCATGCCTTAAAGGCTGCATCAATCCAGGTTTTGAAGGCAGGCTCAATCTAAAAATTAGATTCCTGTTTAAAAGTTAGGTCAATCCAAAAATGAGCTTCCAAAGGGATCAAGAACAAGTGTCATTATAGTCCTGGGCTCCACCAGAAAATTCAATTGAACAAATATTTATTAAGCTCCTGATGAGTGAGTAAAGTGTTGTGACAAGACCTAGGGGATTTCTGAAGTTTAGATAAGACACATCTCTCCCTTGACTTTCTAGAGTTCACAGTTTAATACAAGGATTAGGTACAACTACAAATATTCCTAATATGCAACAGGGACTATGGATAGGAAATATACCTGTGATTTCCTAGGTATAGAGAACTCCCAGAAGAAACTCTCTCTACTAAAGTGAGTCAGCATTTTTCCAGAGGTTAAATTCATAGGTAGCTGTCTAATCTCTAGTAGTGCTGACAAACTCAAATAGAAACAGGTGCCATTGAACCATCTAGAAGAATCACTGTGGGACACATATTGACTTAGAAAATAACATGTTTATATATTTCTTTCTATTACTACATAAACACATGAAAATCAGATAGAAACCACATTTTAACCTCGTTCAGGTGGCATTAGAGTTGTGGCTACATGCAGACAACAAGGTGTGTCTGACACCTCTTTACTAGAGCATAGAGGGGTTAACCATTAAGGGATGTACCCAGGTTCACAAAACCAGTACTTTCCAGTGCTAGACCCTGAAGTCAGCTAGTCTGAGCTCCAAGAATCACTATCAGCTGAGCAACATTGTCTCTCTTATGTATGATATTACATGCTATATGCATTATGCATTAAAGTACTACCAATAAAATTGAGAAGGAAGTGGCAAACCACTCCGGTATCTTTGCCAAGAAAACCCCATGCACAGAAATGACATGCTGTGGTCCATGGGGCCATGAAGACTCGGGCATGGCTGAGCAACTGAACAGCAACTACCAACAACTACTTGTGTGAAGTCTGAAAGAGAAAAAGGTCAGTATCAGCAGTGGAGATTGGATTAAGGGAACTTCATAAAGGAGGTGGCAATTGAGTATAAAGGATAGATAGTAGCTCAATGATAATAGCTGGTTAATGTGGAAATGGTTTCCATGATTTCGTCTGCATCATGGGTATAATGTTTAATACATGTTTACCTTCTCAGTGGGTGAGAGGCTAGAGGGAGGGAGAGAATTTTTAACTGAAAATACTTTAAGAGGCAAAAAACATAATGATAAGCATAATTTATATAGAGGTTTTAGGTTTTCAAAGTAATTTACATGTGTTATCACATTTAAACCTCAAAACAACCCTGTGAGTTAGGTCTTACTATAATCCATATTGTGCATATAAGGAAACTGAAACTTGTATTAAGTGACTTGCCCACAGTCATGCAGCTAGTAAACATCTGAGGCTCAATTTGAATTCAGGTCTTGATGACTTCAAGTATGTGACTTAATCCTCTATACCACCTACCAGTCATCAGACAGTGAAGTAGAGAGAAGCCATTTCAAGGGCTGGATACAGATGGAGTAAAGGTAAGAACATGGGCATGTGCATACCGCGTTTGAGGAACAGAGTACTGCGGTTCATCAAAAGTACATGAATGAAGCAGTATAGAAGGAGGCCAGGGTCTTGAATTTCAGACTAACTTGTAGTTCATAATTAAGTAATAAGATCCACCAAACACATGCACACATACGTGTGTGTGCATGTATACAGAAAGAGAGAGACAAAAATATGACAAGGATAGTTCTGGGGATAAGAAAAATTATTTTGGCAATGGTAAAAAGGGTAAATAATCAAGGGAAGAGAGTGAAGATGGGGAGACATCTTAGGAGGCTATGGATATTGCAAGTGAGTAAGGGCCCATAGCAATGCAGGGGTTATAACAAATAGGACTAGATATAGGGTTATAGGACCATCCTGTATTTGTAGAGGTATAGAGGACTTTGGAACACATGGCATCTAACTCCAACTCCCCATGTTCCTTTTATAGTTGAGGAAACTGAGATTCAGAAAAATCAAATGATTTGCTTAGGGTCAAACAGGTAATAGAAAAAAGAAGCAACAGATTCCCAGGCTTGATCCCAGAACTTTCAACTGTACCAAATTATCTGATTGGATATGAGGTAAGATAAAGGGAAGAATCAAAAGTAATTCAAAAGATTCAAATATGGCAGATGCAGGGAAACAAGGTGCCACAGTCAGAAATTGTGAAATCACAAAGAATAAAAAATAATGAACTCAGTTCTAGAGTTTCCATGATTGATGGAATGACCAGATGGAAACATCCAAGTAGAAGGTGAAGATGCAGGCTTAGATTTCAGAATAAGGTTCAGGACTAGAGATGTTTAGAGGGTGAGCCAACATGGCAAATTAGAGGCAACAAGCCTCTCCCAACATTCCCTTCCAAACAACTTTAAAATAATGCCTCAAATAAAATTTCAAAGCATCAGTCATAAAGGTCAGAGTGATGCATTTTTCCAGCCTAAAGCAACTGAGGAGAACAGTAGGAAATGTCTATGACACCAGGATGGGAGTCGGCTCAGAGCACATGCTGGGACAGCATCTGTAGTGCAAATACCTGCAATGGAAGTAGCTGTGAGAGCTATGACAATAGCAGTAGCAGCAGCAGCAGCTTTGGGAGCTCTCAGCCCAGAGACAGTAAGGGGATTGACCTTCAGAAAGAAGTTACAGGGGACCTTTTGCTGGCACTAGGCACATCTGGTCCTTATTGGAAATTCTATTGTCTATATATAGATCTGGGTCTCAGTTCCAGGGCAGAGAGGAGCACCTGTGATTTGTGACAAGGAAGAAGAGTCATGTCCCCTAGGAAAGAGAGGAACTCTATTACTTGCTGCTGAAGGAAAGCAGAGGACCTGATCACAGTTCCAGAGTTAAGAAGAGCACTAGTGCTTACAGCTGCAGAAGAGGAAGGGTACTTCCTGAGTAAAGACAAAAGCACAGACTGAGACAGCAATGACCACAACTCTTCCCAGACCATGCCATCTCAGAAGCACCAAGAACTTACAGACCCCGAGAACTAGCTCTGAAAACAATAGCAGTAAAGAGCCTGGGATAGTACCTCCCCACCACCAGCTGAGTGGAGCCCAATGTTAACATAAAATTCAAAGTCAAGAAATAGGCTGAGAAAATGAGGAAACAACAGAAAAAGAAATTAATCATTAAAAATTACTATGGTGGCAGGAAAGACAAAGAGAGACTCAGAAGAAAACAATGTGAAAACAGCTACAAAAAAAATCTCAAAGGCAAAAATATAGGCCCATTATGGCAAGATAGGAATACTCTGGTTTGTAAACAGTAATGAAGAATGAAGCCATGGAGAGATAGAATCAGAAGAAAAGGTCCAAGAACAGATCCTAGCTACATCTTCCATATTGTATTAATGAAAAGTCAGTCACATGAAAAGTTACACATTGGGGCAGGCTACTGTTCCTTCTATGTCCAGGATTCTTTCTCTCATAAGATCTTTAATGAACTGTGTTAGAACTTGGGTTGCCTTCCATAACACCATCTTCAAGGGATGGAATAAGGAGGAGTCTTCAAACCTCCTACTTTCCCTTAATGATCCAATATAGACACATCAGTTTATCCAAATCATTTTTATTATCTTTAATCAGTCCCTTATTTGTAGATAAACTTTCTGAATAGTTTTTCTATGAACCATATGAAACAGAATTATTTTTTTCAAGGCAAAAGTAATATAATAGAAAGAACACTGGCTTTGGCATAATCAGACCTAGGTTCAAGCCCCAGTTAATCCAATACGGTCTTGGACCATGTACCTTGACCACTAAACTTCACTGTCAACATCCTTAAAAAATACTCAGACTCTCTTTTAGTATTATTATGAAGCTCAAGGGAGAAAATACATGTTAAGTGATTTATAAAGATGGATTACTATTAGAAAAGGGACATGAAATGTCCTCCCTAGATTGGACACGAACCCAAGTGTTCTGAATTGATGGAATAGGATTTCAAAGCTGGAAGAATCTATGGATATAGTTAAATCCAAAAGGAATTTTTTAAGAGATGAGGAAACTGAGGCCCACAAAAGTTAAATGACTTGTCCAAGGTCACACAGGAAGCAGTTGATCAGGACCTTGAATTCAGGTTTTATGACTTCCAGTTCATCTCTCTATCAGCTAGAATTACTCTGCCTCTAATCTCCAAATCAGGTATTCTAAGCTTCCCCCTATAGTAGCATTCGAGCATGTTTTGAACAGTTTTGTGTTAATTTTAATCACATTTTTAGTGATTTCATGGGCATTCATCAGATTTCCAATCTTTTAATTGTCAGTGATTGGGAGATATCTTAATCATTAAATCCTTTTTTTTAGCCTGCAGACATCCCATCCCCATCCTCTTAATTCTGATTGCCTTAATTGTCTGGGCCCCCTTTAATTTGATTACGTCTTTATTCAAGTGACCAGAACTAAAGAAAGAAAATATTTTTATTCCTAAAAATCTCATTGAGTTTGGGTATTTCTTTCTATGGAATTTCTCCTCCATCCATCACACACTGCATAATTGTTTAGCCTTTGACTGTGTTCTCTTTATGGAAAGTTGAGAGAAGACACAAGGCAAATATCAGCAAATTAAAAATACTTCTCCCTCAATTACTTGGGTATTTAAAGAGAAATTATGCATTACCCAGATATTTACCTGAGTTCCTCATTTTACTTTAGGTGTGGAGACCATACATAACCTTGCCTACAGATCTCATTCTTAAATTAACAGGGCTTACCTCAAATTGTATTCAAAGATAAGAGTCTTGGCATCTATATGGCGTGTCAAATTCATGATCACATTTAAGGTAGGTTCTAAAAGTACTATTATTGCTCCAATTTAATAGATGGGGAAATTAATGTTCAAAACCTGGTGTGATTTGTCCATAGCAAGTAAGAGCTTATCCTAAGGGCTTATCACAGTGCCTGGCACACAGTAGACACTTAATAAATGAATTGATTGACTATTGATTGAAGAGGTGTTTGAACCCAAGTACCATCTCTTTCTTGTTTCTGCACTTCCCCCTTCATGTTGCCTTTCTAATGATAAGTCTCATTTTCTCTTCTGCCTAAGAATGACCAGAAGTTTGATTTTTAATAGAATTTTCATCTTTCCACTCTGCTCTAAGCCCTTCCTTAGTTATGAATCCTTTATCAGTAATACAAAGCCGTGTGCTATAAATCTTTCTGATGGCTGCAGAGAGCTCCTCAGAAGACCCTTCATACCGTCTTGGTTTCATTAGTCCAATCTGTCAGACAGCTTTAGCTATAGCAAATCTGATTCTTATCTGTCAGGTACAATAGGCTGTCAAATGATAAGCAATTTCAGGGCATTTCCATTGATCACATTTCCTCTATTTTCACTTTAATGAAACTCCTGTACTTTATAAACCCTTCAGGGAAAAACCAGAGAATGACTTTTGAGAGCCTAGATGTCAGATGAAACAGGAGTGGATTCCATTGAAGAAGGAACCTAGCTAATATAACAATTTTAATGAATCTCCATGGTATTACTAATCATGGCTGACAATGGTATAAGGCTTTAAAGTTTGAGAATAAATTTGCACATATTAACTCATTCATTCCCCAGAGCAATCCAGTGAAAAGGATACCTATCAGTATTATTAGCCCCATTTTAATGAAGAGAAAACTAAGGCTCCAAAGCTCAGTTCAGAGTTGCACATCCAGCAAGTATTGGAGGTAAAATTCAAAACTAGGTTTTTCTCACCCAAGCCCAGAACACTTTGTCCTATATTACATTGTATTTCTACTGCTAAACCATTTTCTGTGAGCAGAGTTACAAACTATTTGGAATTAGACTGATTTGGATGTTTGCAAGGATCTATGGATGGACTGAAGGGAAATAGTTTTAGGGATAGACCATCATCTAAATAATGTAACAAATTGGATCAGATTAGATGGGAACTATTTGAGGAAGGGACTAGAAAGGTAATGCAGTAAGGAATAGTGATGATGTAGGGGCAAAAGAATGTCAGTCCCTTCCCCAAACAAAGCATATTCAGACTGGTCCAGTTTGTCACACTGGTTAGGGTACTGATGAAACTGAGTTGTAGATTAATTTTTGCTGATAAAAGTCAAGAAAAAGACTGTAAAATATGTGTAAAAATTATTCAAGGAAAATCCAATAGTCTTTCCATTCATTAAAATATGGACAGCTTTGGTTACCATGGATTAGTCAGTCAGTCAATAAACACGTATTAAGTGACTATTAAGTGCTAGACATTGTATTAAACTCTGGGGGGGCAGTGAAAAGTACAATCCCTACCCTCGAGGGGCTCCCAATCTAATGGGGGAAGCAACACCAAAAAAGAATCTAAAAGGAGATGTGGAGAGATGGAAGAGAGAATACCCACAGTAGGGGCATGATGAAGTCCGAAAATTGAGTGGAAAGTGATGAGGTGTCTGCCCTGGATGCATCTTTAATTCAAGAATCTGGGAGTTCTCCAATATCCACCCTTCACCTTTTCTAATCAGAGAGAAGGAAGGGGCTGAGAGGCAGAAGGTCCTGAGGAGGTAAGGTTCAGAGTTGATATGATCTTTCAAGAAGATGGGTTTCTAGAGACAGTGGTGAGCAGTCAGGTGAGAAATGATGAGGTGTCTGCCCTTGGCCCCCTCCTTAAAAAGATGATGTATTAGGTGTTCTCCATTGTGAACCCTCTCCAATCAGGTGGAAGGAGTGGTCCAAGGGACAGATGGAGAAAGTGGATCCATTTCTACATGTACGAACAGAATTACAGCTGGAGCATTTTGTTCTTTTTTGAGTGGCACAGTTTAGGAAGACCATTTATGTCAGTGCCAGGAACAACAGACTGGCCAAGAAACAGAATTTTAACCAGTTAGTGTTTATTGAGTTAACCAGCAAAAGAATTTCACCAGAAAAGGAAAAGACTCCCAGATGAACAGTGTACAATGTTTATGTAGGTTTTAGGAAGTAAGGAATAGGGTAGAAGGGATGGGGCAACAGCTGATCTGTCAAGGTCCCTGTTGCTGAGAATCAAGGCTGATCTAGTGTAATAACCCTTTTACCCAGTCTCAGGGTTACAGGTTTCATCATAACAGGATGGGAGGGAGAGGGTAGAATGTCTCCCAGAAGAGGTTGCACAACAGGATACCTTGGCACATCCTATTTCAGTTTACTTGTATTGCAAGCACTAACCGGAGAGTACAGACATATAAAATGTCAACAAAATGGAATGATTCTCAAAATTGCATAGATCTGGATCCACATTTGCAAGATATATAATGTTGAGAGGAGACCAGGCAGGATGGTGAAGTGGCAGAAATTCATGCCATGAGGATCTACCAATCAATCAGCAATATCAATCAATTATCCCTTGCTAAATGGTAGATACTGTGTTAGGTACTAGTTGGGGCTGAAGGAGCTGTATATTACTAGCCTTGAGGCTATAAGACTCATTATACAGAAGAAATATTAGACTTGTTCTTTTTGGTTCCATATGGCAGAAATAGGATCAGTGGGGGATACATGCAAAGAAACAGATTTGAATTTGATGTAATCTGCTTCAGATCCCTAGACCTCAATTTTCTCATCTATAGAATGAGGGGATTGGACTAAATGACCTCCAAGTTCTCTTCTAGCACTAAAATCATGATACCACAAGCTTAATCTAGGGTTGACAAAAAAAGCACCATTGCTCACATAAATATAGCTTGGGCATGCAAAACCAAGTTCTTCCAGGAGCCCAGATGCATCAAGTCATATCAAAAGGTTACCCCTGGTTCTCAGCAAAGAACTGTTACTTCTCTGCCAGGTGATAAAGTAGAGCTGAGATGGACCCTTAACCACTTAATAATCTGGAGGAAGAAGGCTTGAGACTCCATGTCTCTATCACATAACTAGATGTGGAACAGATATCTTTCACAATCTACTGTGGAAACACAATCAGAATAGCACAGGACCTGGCAGCTTCTACACTAAGGGATCGAAGGGCATGGAATATGATATTTCAGAGGGCAAAAGAGCTGGGATTGAAGCCAAGGGTCACCAACCCAGCAAAACTGAGTATCTTGTTTCAGGGGGAAATGTGGTCATTCAGTGGAATAGAGGACTTTCAAGCATTCTTTTTTTTTTTCACAATGATAACTTTTTATTTTTCAACCTTTAAAAGTTCTTATTTTAGACATATTCTTGAACTGGTGGTTCATAGCCATCAGCCCTTTCTACTTTTGTGCCTGTTTCATCTCCTGAAGGTTTTCCAGAGCCACCACCTTCACCATGCAGCTCCATTAGTTTTCCCAATTCAAATTTGGGCTTCTTAAGCATCTTGACTTTTCGTACAAATACATCATGGAGAGGGTAAATGGACTGGCAAGCCTTTTCTATGTCCTTTCCAATGCTGTCTGGAATCAGTTTATTGACAACTTCTTTCAAGTCATTCGTCTGCACCTCTCGGGTCATGATTTCCATCATTTTCTTACGAATTTGACGGACCTGTTGGTGCTGGGCATAAGAGGTCTTACGGATCTGGTTGTTGCGCTTTTTGGTAAAACCGACACAAAAAAAGGTGGAGCAAGTATCCATCGGTAGTTTTGACATCAACATGGGCTTCAATCATAGTCTGCCACTTTTTGACCATGGAGCACATCTTGTCCCGGGTAAGGTCCATTCCATGGAAATTAGTCAAACAATTTTTACCCTGAACATCTTCAGTAATTAACTTGAACTTACGAAAAGCAACCTCATCATTCTGCAGATCAGCAAGGCTCACTTCAAAAACTCGACCCTTGAGACCATCAGAGGCAATTTTTGTTCCTTGAGTCCTTGTCACCAATGTCTTGCCAATATTTCGAATGTTGAACATAGCTGGTGCTTTTACATCATACCAATCCTTCTTCGAAAATGGATCAACCACTTTCTTCTTGGCTCCTTTTTTGCCGCCTTTGGTGAGGCGCTTATTCTTGCCCATCGCCATGATCCCGCTCTGAAAGCCAAAAGACTTTCAAGCATTCTTGAGGAAAAAACCAGAGTTGAATAGAAAATTTGACATTCAGACACAAGAAGCAAGAGATACTTGAGAAGGTAATCAAGGAAAAGAAATCAAAAGACACTTATCAAAGTTGAACTATTTACATTCCTACATGGAAAAACAATAACTGTGTCTGATGAAACCTTTCTCTTTATGAAAATAATTGAAGAAGGGTATATGGGCATATGTTTACAGGTATACATGGATAGAGGGCACAGGTTGAATTTGATGGGAAGGGATGATTCTTAAGGGGTGAAGTCAAGAGGTGAGAGAGGAAAGTGGCAAAAGGAGATGGGGAGAGACAGGGTAGGGTAAACTATCTCATGTAGAAGAAGCAAGGGGAAGTGGTTGCAAGGGAGGGGGAGAATAGGAAGGCAAAAAAGGCAAAACCACATTCTCATTGAATTTGGTTCAGGGAGAGAATGACATACATACCAAATGGGATATCTCAACCTACAGCAGAATAGGGGGAAGGGGGATGAGAGGAGGGATGATGGATGGGAGGGCATCCTTGAGGGGAGGGGAGGTTGGAAGTACCCACTATAGAAGAGGGACAGGATCAAAGTAGGGGATGGACCAGGTGGGGGTGGGATGGGTGGGAGGGAAATATAAGCAGTCTTTTACCATGGATCTACTATGGTAATGTTTTGCATAGCTATACATGTACAACACATACTGAATTGCTTATCTTCTCAGAGGGAGTGGGAGACAAGGGAGGAAGGGAATGGATCTGAAAATTGAAATTTTAAAATTAAATGTTTCATAAGATGTCCAGGCATTGGGGCTCAGAGATTCACCTTGCCCTAATGGCAAAGTCGAAGTGGGTATGGGAGAAGATATGGGAGAGAGCAGATTGGATGAGGGGATATCTAGTGGGACTGCTATTCTGGGGTGGTGGGTAGGGAAAAAATGGGGGAAAATTGTAACTCAAAATTTGGTGGAAATGAATTATGTAAACCAGAAGTTAATAAAGCATTTGTTTAATTTTTTTTAAAAAGGCCAAAAAAGATGTGGAATAAAATATAATGAATCAAGAAAAAATAATTTGACCATAGAAAGTTATTATGGTAACAGGGAAGAACAAGACACAAACTCAGAAGAGGACAACAGCATCAAAACACCTAAAAGCAGCACCCCAAAGAAAAATGGGGAGTAGTCTCAAGCCCAGAAAGAACATGTGGAAGAGCTAAAAAATCATATGAGAGGTAGAAGAGAAATTAGGAGAAAAATAAGAGTGATACAAGAAAAATATTGGAAAAGAGACTCAACATATTGGAAAACTGATTAAAAGTAGAATTGGTAAAATGGAAAAGGAGATACAAAAATCCACTAAAGAAAACAACTTCTAAAACAATAGAATTGGCCAAACTGAAAAAGAAGTACAAAAGCTAGATGGAGAAAACAATGCCTTAAGAGTTAGAATTGCAGGGGCGGCTAGGTGGCACAACGAGTAGAGTGCTGGCCCTGGAGTCAGAAGGACCTGAGTTCGGATCCAGCCTCAGACACTTAACACACACACACACACACACACACACACACACACACACACACACACACACAAACTAGCTGTGTGACCTTGGGCAAATTACTTAACCCCAATTGCCCTCCAAAAAAAAAAAAAAGGCAAAAAAAAAAAAAAAGAGTTAGCATTGGGCAACTGGAACCTAATGACTATATGAGACATCAAGAACCAATTAAACAGATTCAAAAGACTGGAAAAATAGAAGAAAATGAAAAATATTTAATTGGAAAAACCACTAACC
>WOXC01009084.1:0-45119 GCA_011680675.1 Gymnobelideus leadbeateri
TACAACATGACTAATATTTGATGAGAATGTATTTGTAGATCCTATATTTTATTGCATGCCTCGATGGGGGGAGGAGAAGAAGGGTGAGAAAATTTGAAACTAAAGGGATTGTGGAATTGATTGTTGTAAACTAAAAGTAAATAAATTAATTAATTTTAAAAAGAATTCACCTAGAGATAAAAAAAGAAAACAGTCTAGCAGTTCGTACTAGAATGGAGGAATTATAGTAGAACATATTATTAGTAGTACAGATTATATTAATAATAGAACAGATCATAACATGAAAGTGAACGGAGAGTCAGCCTACCAATGCAGGCAATGTGATAGAGTGAAAGCAGTATTGGATTTAGAGCCAAATTTTTTGTTCTGTCCATTACTATTCATGTGGCCTTAAACAAAAGTCACTCAACTTTTCTGCACCTCAATGTTCTTTTCTATAAGATGTAGAATGGAATGTCTTCTAAGGCCCCTTACTTGAAGTCTTTAATTCTAAGTGTATCTATCTTGCATGGAAAGTACAGATGGATAACATGCTTGGCTTCAAACGAAGAGACTGTGTGAACTGGATTACATTTGGGAAATGTTATTGTTCTTTCAATGATATCAATTCAACAAACATTCACTAAGCACGTAAAGTGCTCCTTTTTTTCCAAAGCCCAGCTTTTCCATATATCCATCTCCCCCCACTCCCCGCCACTCTCTGGCCACAAACCATGAAGCAATAGAATTTCAGAAAACTTTGTATTGCTGATGTGGCTTCATTTGACTGTATTTCTCAATATTCCAGACAACAACCCTCTAATGCCCAAACTTATAGACAAGTTACTAATCTGCTTTTGTAGAAGGAATTTCCATCTTAAAAATTCCTTCCATTAATTGAATCATAGGTCAGAACTCACCACACACACACACACACACACATACACACACACACACATACACACACACACACGGTCATAAGTATTTACCAAGTCACTACTTTTTTTCATGTATGTTATGCATTAAGGCAATAGATCTGTGTGTGCAAATGCACACACACATTCTTAGAGAATGTATGTTTGTGACCTTATGCTACTAATTTCTGTCATGATAAATTGTTTAAAGTCACTATCAAATATCTATTTGATTTTGGACTACAAACAAAGAGATAACGCTTCTGCATTTTAACAAGAATGTATCATTAAGAGGAGAATTCTACAAAACATCCTACTTGTATTCCTCAGAGGAATTTAATTTGATGTATTTGAATTTTTCAAGTATAGTGAACCTCCTGGGACTTGTTTATACATTTGAAAATTTATCATTTCCTTTTAATTAAATTCACATGAGCTTTCAAGCAATTAAGTTACAAGAGAGTACTGTTTCATTTTCTTCTCCCCAGTCCCCCTCCCCAGTGATATGAGAGAATTGAATAGATGTATGGAAATTAAATCTCCAAGTACTGTTCATGTAATATTTTATACAGGACAATGATGATGGGGAAATAAATGTTTACCCATAAAATGTAAGGATGGCTAATAACAACTAACAAATTGTATTCTTCTATTCATGATAGCAATTAGCATACATTCAAAGTGCCTTGTCTACTATGAATAGAGAAAAAGCACATATTTCCCATTTAGTGATTTTGGCATTTGTTTACCCAATCTTTTCATTTTGGAGGGAGGAGTGGGAATGGAGGGGGAGGAAGGATCTTCCACTATTTCATATCAACCATCATTTTGTAACTTTGAATCTTAGTTCATTGCCTGAAGCATTGAGGGGTTAAGTGATTTGTTCATGGTCACACAACTACCATGTGTCAGAGGCAGGGTTTGATGTTAGTCTTTCTAACTCTCATGCTAGCTTTCTATATAGTACAGCGTACTGTATTAAAACTAGAATTATAAGTAAGAAATTACATATTAGTGTCTAAATAGAAGATACAGATCTCGATTCTCCTCCACTCTACAAATCCTATCTGTGGTGTACCTCAGGCTATTAATATGATCACGGACCAAATACTGGAAGAAAGCAAAGGTATTTTCAATAGTATTTCCATTCTTATCCCTTATACTGATCCTCGCTCTCCTATAGGATTCATATTAGCCATTCTATAGCCACTATCACCTATTTCCTCTGGTTCAGAGGCAATGAAAGAAAGGAAGCAGCTCAAGAATCAGGAAAAGAACCAAAATTTGTGAATCTCCCTGCCCTAAGTGGAGAGTATAGCAAATATAATGATGTGGTTTCAATTTCTATTAAGTTTTTTGTTTTTTGAGAATGAATTGGCATCTACTTGATACAAGTCTATTTCTAAAATTTTATTTAGTATTTTATTTTACCCAGTTACAAGTAAAAACAGTTTTTAATATTCTGTTTTAAAACTCTGAGGTCCAAATTCACTACATTCCTCCCTCCCCACCCCAACTCCACTCAGACGCAAGCAATTCAATATAGGCTATATATGTATAGTCATGCAAAACATCTCCATATTAGTAATGTGAAAGAAAACAGGCTAAAAGAATAAAAACCTCAAAAAAATAAAGTTTAATAAAAATATGATTCAATCTCTATTCAGACACCATCATCAATTCTTTCTTTGGGAATGTTCAGCATTTTTTATCCTGAGTTCTTCAGAATTGCCTTAGATCTATGTGATACAAATAATAAAGTCATTCACAGTTGATCATCTTACAAAATTGCTGTTACTTTGTAGACAGTACATTTCACTTTGCATAAGCTCATATAAGACATTCCAGATCTTTCTGAGAGCATCCTGCTCATAATTTCTTATAGCATAATACTTTTTAACAAAATTATCAGGGGGAAGAGCCAAGATGGCAGAGTAGAAACAGTGCATCCAAGGCTCTCTCCCCCCAGATAACCTCCAAACTATGTAAAAGGGGACTCTGATCAACTTCTGGAGCCCCAGCACCCACAGAACAACACAAAGAAGCTAACCTCCCACTGAGGAAAGCCCAGCAGCCATGAAGGAAGGACCAGTGTAGTGGTCTGGGAGCTGGCAGCGTGCAGCACGTGGGGAGCCAAGAACAGGTCCGGTCCTCCTGAGTTGGGGTTTTAGCCCCAGGGCGGCAGGGCTAGCAGCTGGCTGGAGGGACCCCAAAACACCAGCAGCTGCGGTGATTCCAGAATTATCAACTCAGATATGCCTAGGACAAAATGAGAGGTTAGTGCCCTATGGACTATGGGACCAGTATTTGGGGAACGGGTCGACTTCATCCCCTGGGGGCTAGAAGTGGCTGAGGAGACACGCCATTTTGTAGTTTTCATGGCAGCTCCAGCTCCTGGCCTGTGAACTGTAGGGAAATCCAGCAATCAGTCTTGGGGGTCAATCACTCTTGCTTTAGCCTCCCTGGATCTCGATTGTGATCTGGGGGGGAGGTCTGGGGTGGGTATCCAGCTTGCCAGAAAGCTGTGAAGACTCCAAAGTTCTGGATGAAAGCCCTAGTGTCTGGTGGCAGAGTCCTACTGTGGCAACAAACCCAAAAGTCAAGTAATTAAGTGGCAACATGTCAAGGCAAAGGACACAAAATAAACAGAAAAATGCAACCTTAGACTCCTAGTTTGGGGGCAAAGAGGATCGAAGCATAGAACAGGAAGGGGACTGTGAGGTCAGAAATCCTCCTCCAAAAGCCTGAAAGGAAAGTAGGAGTGCATTACAGGCCATAGAGGACCTTAAGAAGGACTTTAAAAATCAAATAAGAGAAGTCAAGGAAAAATTGGGAAGAGAAATGAGAAGGATGCAGGAAAAGTATGAAATAAGGGTCAACAGCCTGACTGAGGAAAACAACACCTTAAAAAATAGACTTACTCAAATGGCAAAGGAGGCCCAAAAGGACAATGAGGAGAAGAATGCCTTAAAAAGTCGAATTTGCCAGATGGAAAAAGAATCTCAAAAGCTCAATGAGGAGATTCATTCCTTCAGAGTTAGACTGGAGCAAATGGAAGCTAATGACTTTATGAGAAATCAAGATGCTGTTAAGCAGATCCAAACAAATGAAAGACTAGAAGGCAATGTGAAATATGTCATGTGAAAAACCACTGACCTGGAAAATAGATCCAGGAGAGACAATTTAAAAATTATTGGACTACCTGAAAGCCATTATCAAAGAAAGAACCTAGAAATCACCCTTCAAGAAATTCTCAAGGAAAATTGCCCTGATGTCTTAGACCCAGAGGGCAAAATAGAGGTTGAAAGAATCAACCTATCACCTCCTGAAAAAGATCCTAAAAAGAAAACTCCCAGGAATATTATAGCCAGGTTCCAGAATACCCAGATCAAGGAGAAAATACTCCAAGCAGCCAGGAAGAAACAATTTCAATATTGTGGAAACACAATCAGAATAGCCCAGGACCTGGCAGCTTCTACACTGAGGTATCAAAGGGAATGGAATATGATATTCCAGAGGGGAAAAGCTGGGACTGAACCCAAGGGTCACCTACCCAACAAAACTGAGTACTTTGTTTCAGGGGAAAATATGGTCATTCAGTGGAATAGAGGACTTTCAAGCATTCTTGAGGAAAAAACCAGAGTTGAATAGAAAATTTGACATCCAGACACAAGAAGCAAGAGATGCCTGAGAAGGTAATCAGGGAAAAGAAATCAAAAGGAACTTATCAAAGTTGAACTATTTATATTCCTATATGGAAAAACAATAATGGTGACTGATGATATCTTTCTCAGTATGAAAATAATGGAAGAAGGGTGTGTGGTCATATGAGTACATATGTGAATGTGTGTGTATATGTTTACAGTTATATATGGAGAGAGGGCATAGGTTGAATTTGTTGGGAAGGAATGATACTTAAGGGGTGAAATTATGAGGTGAGAGAGGAAAGTGGCAAGAGGAGATGGGGAGAGACAGGTAGGGTAAACTATCTCATGTAGAAGAAGCAAGGGGAAGTGGCTGCAAGGGAGGGGAAGAACAGGAAGGCAAAAAGGCAAAACCACATTCTCATTGAATTTGGTTCAGGGAGAGAATGACATACATACTAAATGGGATATCTCAACCTGCAGCAGAATAGGGGGAAGGGTGATGAGAGGAGGGATGATGGATGTGAGGGCATCCTTGGGGAGAAGGGAGGTTGGAAGTACCCACTATAGAAGAGGGACAGGATCAAGTAGGGAATGGACCAGGTGGGGGGTGGGATGGGTGGGAAGGAATTATAAGCAGCCTTGTCCAATATATCTACTATGGTAATATTTTGCATAGCTATACATGTACAACACATACTGAATTACTTATCTTCCCAGAGGGAATGGGTGTCAAGGGAGGAAGGGAGTGGATATGAAATTCGAGCTCTTAAAATTAAATGTTTCAAATATAAAAAAAATTAAATTAAATTAAATTTTAAAAAAGCCAAAATTTAAAAGAAAAACATATAAAATATAAAAAAAATAAAAAACAAAATTATGTGCCATGGTTTGTTCAGCCATTCTCCACTTGATGGGCATTGCTTCATTTCAAATTCTCTATCACCAAAAAAGAATAGCTATAAATATTTTTTGTAATATAGGTCTTTTTCTTTCAAAAATTTTTTTTGGATATAGACCTAGATGAGGTATTGCTAGGTCAACGGATGAGTGGTATAACTTTTGGGCATAGTTCCAAACTGTTCTACAGAATGGTTGAATCAGTTCACAACTCCACCAATGGTATATTAAGGTCTTATTTTCCCCACATCCGCTCTACCATTTGTCATTTCCCTCTTCCCATCCTATTAGTTTATCTAATAGGTATGATGAAGTACCTCAGGATTATTTTAATTTGCATTTCTCCAATCACTAGTGAGTTAGAATATTTTTTTCATATGGCTACATATATATGTATGTATGTATGTATGTATAACTTTCATCACTACATCTGGAAGCTGTTCATATCTTTTGATTCTTTGCCAACTGAGGAATGACACTTATTTTTATAAATTTGATTCAATTCTATATGTTTGGGAAATGAGGCCTTTATCAGAAAAAGTTGACAATATTTTATTGCTAAATGTATTTCCCTCCATTCTATTCCCCTCTATATATTCTATTCACTCCCTCCTTTCAAAGGTGTTTTGTTTCTGATTACTTGATCCCCTAATTTGCCCTTCCTTCTACTACTCCCTCTCCCCCTGGTCTCTTATCCCCTTCCATTCCTACTTTCCTGTAGGGTAAGGCAGACATCTAAACTCATTTGAGTGTGTATGTTATTCTGTCTTTGAACCACTTCTGATGAGAGTAAGGTTTACTCACTCAACTTCATTTCTCCCCTTTACCCCTCCACTATAAAACTTTTGCTGACCTGTTTTATGTGAGATAACTCACCCCATTATACTTCTCCCTTTCCCTTTTTCCCCAGCAGATTTCTCTCTCAACACTTAATTTGATTTTTTGTAGATTCTATCATTTCTTATTCAAATCATACCTGCATTGTATGTCTATATATACTACTTCTAACTGCCCCAATAATAAACAAAGCTCTTATGAGTTAAAAGTATCATCATCACATATAGGAATGTAAGCAGTTTAACCTTACTAAGTCCCTTATAATTTCCCTTTCATGTTTACCTTTTCATGTTTCTCTTGAGTCTTCTCTTTGAAAGTCAACTTTTCTGCTCTGAGCTTTTCATCAAGAATGCTTAGAAGTCCTCTATTTCATTGAATGACCATTTTTTTTCCTACAAAGGATTATGTTCAGTTTTGATGGGTAGGTGATTATTTGTAGTAATCCTAGCTCCTTTGCCTCCAGATTATCACATTAGAAGTCCTCTGATATTTAATGTAGAAGCTACTAAACCTTATGTTATCCTAACTATGGCTCTACGAATATGTTTTTTTCTGTCTTCTTGCAATTTTGTCTCCTTGACCTGTGAATTCTGGAATTTGTTTATAATATTCCCAGTAATTTTCATTTTGGGATTTCTTTCAGGCTGTGATCAGTGGATTCTTTCAATTTATCTTTTTCTCTCTGGTTATAGAGTATCAGGGCAGTTTTCCTTGATAATTTCTTGAAAGATGATGTCAAGGTTCTTTTTTTTTTTTTTTTTTTTTTGCTCAATGTATTTGCAATTATCTCTCCTGGATCAATTTTCCAGGTCAGTTGTTTTTCCAGTGAGATATTTCACAGAGTCTTCTATTTTTTTCCATTATTTTCATTTTGTTTTATTGTTTCTTGATTCCTCATAAAGTCATTAGACTCCATTTGCTCCATTTTGATTTTTAAGGAATTATTTTCTTCAGTAAGATTTTGCACCATCTCTTCCATTTGGTCAGCTCTGCTTTTAAAGTTTTCTTCTCCTCATTGACTTTTTGGACCTCTGTGGCCATTTTGCCTAGTCTGTTATTTTCTAGGTGTTATTTTCTTCAGTATTTTTTTTTTTTTGATCTCAGAGCTATTGACTAGTTATTCATGATTCTCTTGCACCACCCTCATTTCCCTTTCCAATTTCTCTTCTACTTCTTTTACTTGATTTTTTTTATAAGCAATTGGGGTTAAGTAACTTGCTCAAGGTTACACGGCTAGTCATTACTTATGTGTGGGTGCTCATTTTCTGAGGCCAGATTCGATCTCGAGTCATCCCAACTCCGAGGCTGGCGCTCTTACTCACTGCGCCACCTAGCCGCCCCTTTTACTTGATTTTCAAAATCCTTTTTGAGATCTTCCATGGCCAGAGACCAATTCATATTTTTTCTTGGGGGTTTTGGATGTAGTAGCTTTGACTTTGTTGTCTTCTTCTGAGTGTGTATTTTGTAGTCAGAGGTTATTTTTGTTTTTGGTTTTGTTTTTCCCCATTTGCTCCTTTTCCCAGCCTATTACTTGACTTTTAACTCTTTTTTAAGGGCTGTGCTTCAACTCTGGAGGGCACACTGCCCCAAATTTCAGGGATTTTGTGCAGTTTTTTTTTTTTTCAGAGATACTTCTAGGGACCTGTACATTTTCAGGTATTCAAAAGTGATATGAGCTAAGGAGAAGGGTTTACTACTCTCCCGGTCTATGCTCTGGTCTATGAATGACCACAAACACTCTTTTCTACCCTGGGACTATAGGGTTTACATTTTCATGTTTCTCTTGAGTCTCATATTTGAAAGTCAAAGTTTCTTTTCTAGGGGTGGCTAGGTGGCGCAGTGAGTAGAGCGCTGGCCCTGGAGTCAGAAGGACCTGAGTTCGGATCCAGCCTCAGACTCTTAACACAGACAAAAACCTAGCCATGTGACCTTGGGCAAGTTACTTGACCCTAATTGCCCTCCAAAAAGCAAAAAGAAAAAAATCTTTTCTGCTCTGGTCTTTTCATCAAGAATGCTTGGAAGTCATCTATTTCACTGAATAGCCATTTTTTTTCTATGAAGGATTCTTCTCAGTTTTGCTGTATAGGTGATTCTTGATTGTAATTCTAGTTCCTCTGTCTCCAGAATATCATATTCTTAGCATAGCCCTCCAATATTTAAATGGAGAAGCTACAAAGCTGTTTGTAAAAGGTAAGCACTGTAGCTGAAAGCTTTGTTATGCTAGTGTTCCTCCTCACCATGGGACTGCCACCCAGAACCGTGACACAGATCTGAGTATGAGCTAAGCAAGATTCCTGCCTCAGTGCCTGTTGAGGACCACGGCCAGTGGGGTTCTGATCCTCATGGCTGACTAAGCCCTCTCAGCATAAGACCCTGTTAAACAGGCTCAGATCAGTTCCCCATACCCCGGGAAGGCTCACAGGCATGGGCTTCACATCACTGAGAAGCATGTTATGTTCCCAGCCTGGGAACAAGGACACTTACAGTGTTCTCAGGGGAAACTAGCATAATATTGCAAGGTAGTATTAAGTAGAAGCCTTGGGACAACTCCATCCTGTTCTAGGGAGGTTTGGAACATCCTGCTTTGTACTAGCACCTGATAACAATGATAGAGTACATGGCCATCATGTATGAGGATCACAAATGGGAACTAGGGCAATGGTGTAAACCGAAAGGTAGTGGCTTATGAGGACTATGCAATTTTATGCTCTCTCTCTCTCTCTCTCTCTCTCTCTCGAGAGAGAGAGAGAGAGAGAGAGAGAGAGAGAGTGTAAAATTGCATAGTTTTGCAATTTGCAAGCAATTTTACGCTATATATATATATATATATATATATATATATATATATATATATATAATAAGAGTCCAGTATATATATACTGGACTCTTAGCTGAATAAAGTTGACTTTGTTTTCCAGCATATTGGAGTTCCATCTCATTTATGATTGTCAGCCTCTGCTTAAGTAATCTTTTTATCTATATTTTCACCTAACTTTTCCTTCTCAGCTCTGCTGTTGTGCTCCTTTCTAACACTATCTCAGACTCTGCCACAGAAGGGCAGGGGTCCCTGAGTGTGCTTGGTTTCACACAAGTGCCAAGAAAAAGACTCCTGTAAACTCCTTCTGACAAGCTGTTTAACTCCCTTACCATCTGTGGGCAGAGAGTTTTGGAAGTCGCCATTGCAGCTGCCACTGATGATTCAATTACTCCCAAACCCTGCTACTGGTTTCCTAAGTCTGGGCTCTACTAGCACAGGTTTCCCTGAACTGTGCTCCACCCTCACTCAGGTGCAACAGATGTTTCCTGTCGAAACAGGATGTTGAAACTTAATGTTGTTAAGCTGTCGTTGGTGTCTCTGGGCTGAGAGTTCTGTAAACCACCCCTGTTGTCAGTGATTCCCTAGCCCAGAGTCCTGCCCCAGAATTGCCAGGGCCTAGTCTTTTCTGGTATGGCCCGAAGTGGACTGCATTCCTCTCTTTCCCTGGTGGAATAGACCATTCCTGCCTACCTTGCAAGTTGTCTTGGACTGAAAATTTGTTTCATTCCATCTTTCTGTAGGTTCTATTGCTTTAGAATTTGTTTAGAGTCTTTTTTAAAGTTACTTGAAGATATTTGGGGAAAATTCAGGTGAAACCCTGCCTTTACTCTGCTATGGTTTCACCTCCCTTCAGAATGGTTTGGGGAGAACTCAGGGGAGTAGCTGTCATTTTTCTTCAACACCCCTGGATAAAGGTTCATTAAAGTCACATAGGCAGTCGAGCCTCACATCTTGCTCCTTTTTCAGGACCTGATTAATTCATAATTTTAGTGCCATCATGTTGTTTAATCAATGTATGTTTCTTCTCACCATTATCAAATTATTCAATTTCATTCAATATATATATATACTTATCACATACATTTCTGGAGATTCAACATTGAATTTGTCACAGTAATTGTCTTCAGGAAGCTTGCAATTTAGTAAAGAAAGAGGAAACTTAGCCATAAATCTCTATATTACAAGCTAGAATATTATATGAGACAAAGGGGATTTAAATTATTATGGAAAAGCCCAGGAAGGAGAGGTTATTTCTTTCTGGGGAGAGCTAGGGAAACTTCATGAAAGAAGCAGCACCAATTCTGGGTTTGAAGGAACCAAGGAGGAGTTGCACTATTATCATAGGGTAATACATTCAACCAAAAGCACAGAAGCAGAAAAGATTAATACTGATTCATGGAACTATAACGTAGTTTAGCTCAACTATAAGCTGCTTGAAGGGGAGTAATGTAAATTTGGGCTTAAAATATAACTTGGACTCAGAATGCAAAAGCCTTGAAAGTTAATCTACAAAGGTTAGACTTTATCTGGAAGGCAACACATAATCACTGAAGCCTTTTGAGCAGGACATTGAATTATAAGATAGCCCCCATATTTCACTGACATACTCATAATATATGAAAATAATACCAAAGAGAATCCAGGAGGATTGAAGGACCTCTTGTGCTCAATTTATGTGAGAACATGAATTTGATTCACACAGGATGGGAAAAAAAAAGAATGGGTTGCATTATTCATCCTTAGAAGCACTATACCCCTATTGATAAGCTCACAAATCCATTGAACTACTAAAGCACTAGAATACAATATAAATTGAAGCAGTGAGTTATGAAATTATTTCTATATTCTAGGATGAAGTAATGAACATTTGAAATAGGGTATTGGTAATGTAAATAGAAATCAGGGAATGAATGTAAGAGGAATGGAGGTAAAATGAGCCTGACTTGACAATTTATATTAAATTGAATATATGAATATATGAAATGGACAAATTAAGGATGATGCCAAGGTCTTGACTCTAAAAGATTAGAATGTGGTATTGTTCTTAAATAGGAAGACTAGAAAATAAGGTTTTAGAGGAAATATGTCTAATTTTATTTTGGGCATGTTGATTTTGAGGGACTGGAGGAATATCCACTCATCCATTGATTAACAAATTCATTTAACAAATCTTTGTTAAGTACTGAGTAAGAAAAAGTCAAAATTCTGGATTGGTATGTAGTCTAGAATACATAGATCAAATAATACATAGTCCTTACCCAAAAATATATAATCCTATATGAGATAGAAGTAATTTAGGCTTATAGGTCAGAAGTTTAGTGTGAAAATCAGGATTGGAGATAAAATTTATTTGAACATAATCCACATAGAAATAAGGCAAGCTGAAGAAATTAATTACATTGTTCAAGACACCAAATGTAGAGAAAGGACCCCAAACCATACTAAAAGAATTTATGATTTAATGAAGAAGAAAAGTGACTATATTTTAAACTTGCTCAATTGGCAGTGATAATTATATAACTAGTGATAATGATATGCATAATCTATCAAATAGTGGTACACAGTATGAAGAGTCAGAAAGGATCGTATGGACAATCTAGTCCGAATTCTTTATTTATTTCAGAGACGGAAACTAAGGCCTGAAAAGTTACTTGTTCAATATAACTCTGGTTATAAGTAAGGGGTGCTTTGCTCTAGCATAATATAAAGACATTTTTGTCAATAAGGATTTATCCTTTTTCATAAATTTGTATTTAGAATACATTTGATCATAAAATACTGATAATAAAATACTTTATCTCTCCTCATTTTAGTTTGTGAATCAAAAATTTATTAGATATAATAATATATTGCACTTATAAAAAGAGTATCTTTCAATATTTTATGAAAGATGTTAAACTTATGGGAAAAGGAAAAGGACATTGGTATCATATCTTTAAAATAAATGGTCTCTCTTTAACTTATTTATCCTCAGGAACACAGGGTAAAAAGTACATGCACATAATCATTTGTGACTCTCCACACTGCTAGTTCCAGATCACATGCCAGAAGTATGATAGAGATAAAATTGGGTCTAACAGAGGAGCAGGTGTTAAAGGGATAAAAACCAAGGAGTATAGGAGTCTCTTTGGCTAGCTCCAATACCAGCTGCAATTGGAACAATGCTAGGGAATACCAGTTTGCTATTCTAGCTCTTCTGCAGCTTGCCAGTATAAGCCCTTTTGCTAATGGGAACACATAAAAAATCTGCCATATGGAAAAACACCATCTAATAAGTGTATTCCAAAAGGTGACCCATTAAGAAAGGCAGGGGGGTGGAGGCTTCATTTACTCATATGTTGCTTTAAACAAAACTTAGTTAAACTGGACTATTCTATATAAATGAAACTTCACAGTATGATAATTGTTCATGATTGCTACATTTAAGCTCACTATAATTTTAAAAATATAGAAGTTGTTAATGTTAAATGATGTCTTTGCTCAGGTATGTATTAGATTAGATGGCTTCTAAAGTCCATCTCAGTGCTTAAATTTCATGATTTTTTAATTATCTCCCAATATGGTTTGGAATTTCTCCACTGGAAAGGAATCATTTTAGTCTATTCCTATGGCTACTGTCATTTGTCACTTGAGACAGCTTATTTACAGTAAACTCAAATTTCACAACAACATTAACTATAAATGGAGCCATATATGGGTTAAATATCTAACCAATGTCCCCAAATATGAAACATTCACATTTTTAAAGGATGGTGAAGTCAATGGGAATTCAACACATTTTTTTTTCTCTCTGTCCCCACTAAATTCATCTGAAAATCCATTACATTTGACATAGGCACATAAGGGAGAGAAGAAAGAGAAAAGAGGGTAGAGAGAAGAGATAAAGAAGGGAGTTAGATTTGAATTCTATGTGATTTATTTGGTAAAGGGAATTCACTATAAGATATATTCCTGGATCCATGAAGATTCATTATGTAGAAATATTTACATGAAATAGAGATAATTGCATTTAAATGAATTCAGAAGGAAACTCAGTAAAAACTTGTGGGAATTTTGTTCTTCTTTTGCCTTTCTTTGTTTTACTACCTTGTAATTGTGGATAAATCACTTAATCTCTTTGGGACTCAGTTTTCTCACCTGCCAAAATATCACTTCTAAATTGTCTTTTGGATCTCAGGATATGGTACTAACATAATCATATCTAAATGGGTCTGTGTAGGCATTATATGTATTATTGGAATTCACTATCTGCTCATTTTCACTTGTCAGATTCCTTGCTTTTTTAGGTTTCTTGGACTCATTTGACTTCTACCCCCTCTATGAAGTTCTTTATGCTCTTAGGACTCTCTCCCTCTTCAATTTCCCTTGTACCATCCTTATTTGTATATGTGATTTAACTATGAAGGAGGAAGTAAGCTCCTGGACATTGTGATTATTGTGGTTTTGTCTTCTATCCCCATAGCTTTTTACAGTGCCTTATGTGACTTTTACTGAACTTGACTGAAAGTTAAATTTCCCTTAAGAGTAATAAAAGGAAATTAAGCTTTTTAATACTTTCATCATTCACAGATATAATTCACCTTTTCATAATGTATATAATATGGACAGAGTTCTGAATTCATAACTTGTTGATAATTTATCTAGAACTTAATAAGAGAAAGAAAGAACTTCTTGAAATTTAAAGTTTCATTTGGTCAAAATTATGTATCCATGAAAAATGTCATACTCTACAATTAAAAATAAAAATTTTCTTTAGTATAGAATAGGTGAATTATGTTACAAAATGAATATATTTATGGTAGAACTGAAATTTCTGTTTGAGACTGTTTTCAGTGAACTAGATAAATTTTAACAAGTTAAATCATGTTGCTTAGCACAACAATCTAGAAGAGATAGTTATAAATTTAGTTGTATCCCAATTTGCTCAGTCTTAAATGCCAGCAACATAGAACTGAAACCCTCACTTTACAGATTAGATATTTTTGAGTCCCTAAAACAGATTTGCTTGTAAGTAAACAATAATTGAGTAGTAAATACAAAAATCTGCTAAGAAATTCTTCATGAGAGATCACATGAATTTTTGGATCACATAAAGGGGTAGGTGTGTGCGCGCGCGCGTGTGTGTGTGTGTGTGAGAGAGAGAGAGAGAGAGAGAGAGAGAGAGAGAGAGAGTGTGTGAAAGAGTCACCTGCTTTTTAGAAATATAGCTCTATATTGTAAAATTGCAGGAAATGATTAGTGGCCTAATTTTTTTTTTAAAGCAATTGGGGTTAAGTAACTTGCCCAAGGTTACACGGCTAGGTTTTTGTTTGTGTGGATTAAGTGTCGGAGGCCGGCTCCGAACTCAGGTCCTGATTCCAGGGCCGGCGCTCTATTCACTGCGCCACCTAGCCGCCCCCTAGTGGCCTAATTTTTGAAATTTAAATAAGAGAAAGCAACCAAGATGCATAAAATATTATATCAGAGTACAATTCTTTATAGTCTCAGACAGTTATAACAAATACAGATGACAGCAATATAACTTCTCAAGTGTTCAGGGAAGCCAAAAAGGCAAGTTTGCAATCGCTTTAGTCCATTAAGTAATAGCCAGCAAACAGAATTAATTTTTAGTAAAATTTTATGTTTATTTTTAGTTTACATTATTCATTTCCAGGAGAATTTGACTTACAAATTTTCTCCCCACCCTTCCCCTACCCACCACCCCAAAACAGCAATCCCACTGAATAGCCCCTCCCCCAATCTGCTCTCTCCTATATCATGCCCATCACCACTCTGAATTTCCAGTAGGGCATGGTGCATCTCTATGCCTCACTGCCTGTATATCTACTTTCCCAGCTGCATGTAAAATAACAATTAAATATAGGTTGTCCATGTGTTACTATGCAAAACATTTCCATAGTGGATGTATTGTGAAAGACTGACTATATTTCCCTCCATCCTATCCCAACCCCACTTTTTCTATTCTCTACTTTGATGCTGTCCCTTTTCAAAAGTGGTTACTTCCAACTTCCCTCTGCCCCAACCTGTCCTCCCTTCCATCATCCCCAATTTCATCCCCTTCCCCCCTACTCTCCTGTAGGGTGAGATACCCTATTTAGTGTGTATGTCATTTCTTCCCTAAGCCAAATTCAATGAGAGTAAGGTTGACTCATTCCCTTTTACCTTCTTGTTCTTCCCTGTCATTTTAACAGTTTACACTTGCTCTTCTATATGAGATAATTTACCTGATTTTGTCTCTCCCCATTTCCTCTTATTATATTCCTCTCTCACATCTCAATTTCATGTTTTAAGTATCATGCCTTCCTATTTAATTGGTCCTGTGCCCTCTGTCTATGTAAACCTGTACATATATATATATATATATATATATATATATATATATATATTCATATGAATACATATATATGTATTCATATGCCCATATACCCTCCTATATAGACATATGTATATAATGGTAAGGAAGCTGGAAACCTTGTCTATTGGTCTGTTGAACTGTATTATTTTCTCTGTTTGTATTTAATTGAGAGTTTTGAAGAAACAAAAGAAGGCTAAGATAAAGGAATATCTTCAGGGGCAAAAATATAGTAGAGGATTTAGAACTGTCTGTCCTCTGCTAACATCTTTGTGGTGACATGGAAATGACCTTTGGATTTTTCAAAGAATATATCAATAATTGTGAAAATTAGATGGTCACATTATCCCTACGTTCTGTATCAAAAAGATTTCTTTATCCACAGTTTGAGAAGCTATAAAAGAAAAGACATAAGGTAATATGGTATAGTGGACAGAAAATTGACCTCAAAAGTAAGACCTGATATAAAGTCTTGCCTTTGAGGTATACAGGCTGTGTGACCCTGGGTAAGTCTATTAAGATCTTCCTGCTCTAGGCACCTTAGACTATGAGTGACAAATTAGGTAAAGATCTCCATAGAAGAAAAAAATGTGATCACCTAGGGAGTTTTTATTCCAATAAAATCAAAACTCCAGTCATTTTCCTGTCCTTAGGGAGGATAAACATGTTATTACAAATGAAGACAATAAACTTCAGAGGAACTATTTTCATGTATGTACATGAAACCATAGGGGAAAAATCCTGTTTGAGTCTAAATCAGTGCCACAAATTGGCATATAATGTTACTTTCCAGCTAGAAATAATCCTTTATAAAAAGAAATCAAGCTAAAATTATAGACAGACATACCTTGTAGCAAATAGAATTTAGACCCGCTTTCCTTCATCTCATCTCAGATGTGCTTAATTCAGTCCTGGATTATTCTTTCTCCTTGTCTTATCTGCCTCCTCTTTCCCAATATTCCTACCACCATAACCACCCCTTTACAGCTTCTCTTTTTGTTTTTGTCTTTCCCTCTTAGAATATAAGTCCTTTGAGAGTAAGAACCATCTTGCTTATTTTATTTCTATTCCCAGTGTTTAGCACAATATCTGGCACATGTAAAGTACTGTCTCTCTATTTATCAATACATTTATCTATCATCTATTTATCCATGTATATATTTATCTTTCTAACTAATCTACTCCCCAGATAATTGTAAAAAATCATTGACTTTGCTCAGGCCTTCCTTTCTTGGGGATGGATCTTCTACATTGTGTGTGTGTGTGTGTGTGTGTGTGAGAGAGAGAGAGAGAGAGAGAGAGAGAGAGAGAGAGAGAGAGAGAAAGGAATCGTGTGTCTTTCATGACTACTTAGGAAAAAAATTCATTTGGATGCCATAATATCAATGTGATCTTCTCTTACCACTCCAAATAATTGGAGTCATTTCAAAATAGCACCCTTCCAAAATTATACCAACTTTCTAGTTTAGAACTGAGACTCACAGCTTACATTTAAATCAACTATCTCAGCATGACAGAAAAACTTCTTGTGCGAGAATATTCAAATTACCAATATATGAACTTGACACCCTCAAACAAGGGAATTTGTTCTCTGAAGTTTGGATCCAGTAATAGGGTCACACCTGAAGATCTAGAGGGCCACATGTGGCCTTGAGGCTGCAGGTTCTCCACCCCTGAACTAGACAAATCTAGCTATTACCTGAAGGAAATTACAGAGTTGTTCTAGGGATACTAACAAATAAGCTAGTCTATGGAAACCTCCCCTTTGCCTGGAGGAACTGACCAATTCAAATATTTCTTCTATTTAAAATTCCCCATATGCTTTAGTGTTTACAAACAACTGAAGACAAAGTAGGTACTCACAGAGTGTAGAATAGCTAAACATATTATGGTATATGAATGTAATGAAGTATCACTGCTCTAAACAAAATGATGAATAGCAGAAACTCAGAAAATACATTTATATATGTATGCATGTATGGATATATATGTATGTGTGTATACTGATATATGGTAAAGTAACAGTTAAGAGAGCATTATATAAAATGACTAATAACGTAAACAAAAAAAGAAAGTACAATGAAATTCTGTGATGACCAATTTTGGTTATAGATAAGAGATGACAACATTGATGTTTTTTTTTTTCATTGAAGAAGTTTATAATGTTGAGTGTTATATTCATATAGTCCAGGGGGTGGGGAACCTGCAGCCTGAAGGCCACATGTGGCTCTCTATATCCTCAATGGTGGCCCTTTGATTCAATGCAAACCTCACTTTGAGGCTCCACCCCTGGATATATTGTCATATGCTATTGCCATTTCTCTATGTTTTGCTTGACATAAATATATATAATTGAAATTGAGTTTCATACTATGGTATTTTCATAATGGGTTTCACTGTTGTGTGACTCAAAGGCAAAACAACTGTAATGCCAATGAAAAATACTATAGTTTGACTGAAAACCATGATAGTGGGGTTTTAAAAAAGAAAGCAAAAGTTTAAATAGTAACCCAAAAATTAGGAGTGGAAATGTAGGGATTACAGCATCATGGATTTGGAAATAGAAAGGTTCTAAGAGGTCACTGGCTTAACTCCTTTGATTTACAGGTGAGGAAATTGAGCCCAGAAATTTAAGTAATCTGCCTAGGGCTCCACAGCTATTAAGTGTTTTAGGCATATTCAGGGTCATCTCTGCTTCAGATGATACAATGTGGATTGAAAGAACCTAGGCAGATATTAAGGTTATGTAATTTTCAGATGTTAATAATTATATGCATAGTAATATTAACAGACTGTAATATCTTTGGTGGCAGAGACTTTCGTATTAGCCATGCTTGGGGCATGTCAGTTGCTTAATAAATTTTTGTTGATTGATGCGGAAGATGATGATGATGACAATAATGATGATGATAGCCAGGTCTAGATCAGAGTTTTGACAAACAATGTCAACATATGTTATTGAAAATATGTTACTATTTCTGCCACTAACTTAATCAAATAATTGCATTTTTGCTGCACAGGTGGCTCTGGTTTTGTACATATTTGATGCCTGGAGAAAAAAGCTTCAAATGATTGGGTTGTGTTAAAAGAGAAGGAAAAATATTTGAACACACATATGACCTTGTGTTTTGTTTTTGGTATTAGATTGACATCTTTATTTCTCTAACACATCGATGGAAAATAAATGTAGGAAAACGAATCATCTAGCAAAATAAAATGATATTACAATATCATGTGCTATTTCTCTACTTTTCAGTTTAACTAGGAAAGAGAGAGACAGAAACAGAGTAAAAGAGAACACAGAGACAGCAACCAAGAAAAAACCACAGAGATTGACATAATCATATAGAAAGCGTGAGACAACAGAGAGTTTAAAGATACAGACAGAAAAATATACAGCAACTATTTTAGAAACATATTGTGCAATTAAAATGTTCATCTTTTTCTCTCCTCTGAAAGGGCCTCTCAAACCTTCCATCTGCAAGAATGATTAACCTATATGCTCCACTAAAAGCCTAGATGAAGAAGCAGGTGCCCAAACTGTTGTGCTAATCACTGGTCTGGGAAATCCAGTGTTCAGGTTTCCTTTTATGGCAGAACAATATTCCCATTTTCCAGTTACATGCCAAGGAATGTTGCTGATTGTCTGTGTACTCTAAGAAGACCTGAAAATATATGTAAGAAATCCTGGAGTCTTGAAGGCTGAAGCTCCTCCAAACAAAGTCTTCCTTAGTAAGGCAACATATCTCTTTCTTTGTTTCCTTTCAGTTTGGCTATTCTTTTTATTTGATCACTGTTTTCCATGTTGTTGGGTGTAATCCACTCTGGGCTTTCTGGGACCAAAGAAAGAGGAACTCCTCTCCCCCCACTAAACAATCAGGAGGTAAATTGTGTATTGCATGATTGATAGCTATGGTTCAAATTACACTCTCTAAGCTCAGCCAGGGAACATCCTGTAAATACCCTTTATGATAGTCAGTACACAATTCCCATGACGTGGAAAATCTGGAATCACATTGTGGTTGTGCTTGACTTCTGAAAGTCATAGATGCTTTAGGATTATATCATACAAATAAGTAGGAGATGAAAAGTTTCATGTAAATTGAGGCATTCATTTGCTTAATTAAAAAAAAAAACATTACTTTCCTGAATACATTTTTATTATAGGAAAGAAAGGGATGAACTAAGTATAAATGAGATAAAAATGGATTCAATAGTGTTAAAAAATTAGCTTTTATAGTAATCCCTGAATTTCCCATAAGCAGACATTCCAGTTCAGGTATATTAACCTTAACTGCACAAATAACATGAATTTCTATATGACATTTTACTGGCAATATAAATTTAGAGATGTAGCTTGAAATGGCCTAAAAGTAAAAGAAAAAAAAAGTCGACCTGCTTATTGAAAATTACAAAATTAAAGAAAACATATATTTCCTAATAATGTATGAATAAGAACATTTAGTATGAGTCTCAAATATTTTTTTTCATTAACTGAATTCCATAGTGACTAGCCATGAAAGAAGTGATTCACCCTGAGGGTTTTCTGAGGATGAAGAAATCAGAATGTGAAAGTATTTGTAGTGCCTATATTTGACTGCATGCTCCCATGCAGAAAGGGAAGGGAAAGGAGAAGGAGGGGGAGAAAAATTTGGAACTCAAGGGATTGTGGAACAATGTTGAGAATTAAAATAAAATAATTTAATTAAAATTAGTTAAAAAAGGAAATCACAAATATTGGCATTCTTCTTATCTGATTAAATTGAGATCCTTCTGTCCTTAAATTTTATTCACGTCTTAAAAATAGATACATATAAAGTAAAACCCATTTATTTACTTCAACCTAGTGTTAAATTTTTCATATATTTTAACTTAGGGTTACCTATTTACATAAAAAAATATCTTTGTTTCACCAAAATTGTTACTGGAAGCCTATTTCTCGGGGAGATGCTGCCCCACATTAATATGACAGCATAAAAAATATCATATACATTACTTCAGAGCAGGGACATTTTCAGCTTTTTTTTTTAATCTTTGGATTCTTGGGCCTTGCATAGCCTTGTAAATTGTTGTTCAGTTGTTTTCAGACATGTTGGACTCTTTGTGACCCCATCTGGGATTTTCTTGGCAAAAATATTAGGGTGCTTTGCCATTTTCTTCTCCAATTCATTTTACAAATGAGGAAACTGAAGCAAAGATGTTTAAATGATTTGCCCAGGGTCCTACAACTATTAAGTATCAGAGGCCAGATTTGTACTCAGGAAGATGAGTCTTAATGACTCTTGCTCTGGCATTGTATCATATAGTTACCCAGCTTGTAAACAACAGGTACTTTAAAATAATTGTTGATTTGATATGCAAATATATCATTTCTGCAGTTACTCATATCCACAAAACTTTCTGCCAAGTATGAATATTTATGATAAACATTTCTGATTAAATATAGGGTGGGAAATATTTTGAGACAAATTGAGGGGGGGAAGCACAATGTTCAAAGAAAAAAAATTAAAAATATGAAGAAATATGAAAGAGAAAATATTTCATTAAAAAGTTCATTTATTAAGAATTGCCTAGTGTGGATCAGGAGTAAGAATAAACACACACACACACACACACACACACACACACACACACGCACGCACACACATTCAATGCTGACAGAAAGGTAACAAAGGAAGGTGATGGAGCTCAGTGGAAGAGTATAGCTACATAAATTCCCAAAGCGGGAAAAAATCCCTAAGGAAAAATGAAAATTTAGGAGATTCCAAAAATGTTAAACACAAGACAACAAATACTGTCAATTTTAAAAGGACTTATTTAATTTACTTTGCAAAGATGTCATATTCAAACACATTACTGAATATTAAAGGGATTGAAATTTCAAGGAACCATGATTGATATTCTTACTGACAGATGAACTTACTCTAGTGTAGGTCATAAGTCAACATCATTAAAGTTCCATTTCAACTGGGAAAGTTTTAATTGACCACTTTATTTCAAGGTAATATATCTGAAAAACTGAATATATTTCATAATTTTTTTTTAAAAATAAGCAACTGTTTGAGGAAAAAAATAGTTATGTAGACTTTGTACAGTGCCTAAAAATTCCTTCCTGTTAACCAGGTACATTAAACACTGAACTATGCAGTTTTCTTACTATGTTTCAGGGAATACTAAAAGGGGTCATTTATTTAGAGATCATTTAAATAACCTCATTAATTACTACACTAAGACACTAAAGAAAATACCTATGGCAAAAATGCAGGGAACTGAACAAAACAGTTTGTTCATGGCTTTTTCCATATTTCTTTACATTGAGGCTATAATAAGTAAAAATATACCAATGAAAATTAACATGATTTGAGCACTAAATGTACTAACAAGCTTTATGGGGGATTTGACAACAAAGTTTGAATAAATATTCCCAGGCAAGCAATGTAAGGCTATGGAGGGTTGGGATATGGGTTATTTGATGGAGTCTATTTCAAATCTCACATTTTCTGATTCTATGATTTTTAAAATATTGGTTGGGCTAGACATCTCCTAATATCCCTTTCAACACTTATGATTCTTTGCACATTGAAAAAAAAGGGGAGGGGGGAGGCTTGGTGGCGCAGCGAGCAGAGCGTTGGCCCTGGAGTCAGAAGGACCTGAGTTCGGATCCAGCCTCAGACACTTAATGCACACACAAACAAAAACCTAGCCGTGCGACCTTGGGCAAGTTACTTAACCCCAATTGCCCTCCAAAAAGCAAAAAAACCAAAAAAAACAAAAAAAAAGAAAAAAAAAGAAAAGAAAAAAGGGGAGGTCTAGAATAATTAGCACAAGGTATATGTTTGGGACACTGAAAGGGTGTGTGGGCGGGGGGGCAGGGGTAAAACCAAAGAGGTACTATTACTTTTGGCCAAGGAAGAACTTTCACTAGGTGTTTGATTTTCTCTGCGGAGATTAAAGAGTTTAAGTCTAGGGACGATTAGGTGGCACAGTGAATAGTGCATCAGCCCTGGAGACAGAAGGACCTGAGTTCAAATTCGGCCTCAGACACTTAACAAACACACACACACACACACACACACACACACACACACACACACACAAAAGTAGCCATGTGACCTTGGGCAAGTTACTTTATCCCAATTGCACTATTTTTTTTTATTATAAAAAAAAAAGAGTTTAAGTCTGGAAAGGAAGGGAGCAAAGCAATGTATTTTCTTTCTATGGTCAACATGGAGATCCAAAGTAAATAACAGAATTGTAATGGGTACCTTTACCTATCTGTGGCAGAAGTCATGATTTAAAAGAAACAATCCTTCAAACAGAAATATAGAGCTGATGCTAAATGATCCCCTACTGGGTCATAGAATACTTCAAATCCAGTTGCTATATGCCCAAGTATTTTAAGCATAAATCTTGCAGAGGGAAACAGAACATTCTTGCATTTACTGCTTATTTCCACATAAAGTCAGATTTTTGTATCATAAAGTAGATAAGTTGCTTATAGGAAGATCTTATTTACTATTGTTGATGAGCTTCTGGGATCCAGCTGAGTTTTGTTTTGTTTTGTTTGCTACCATTTTAATGATACAGAACTACCAAGAATATTACCTTTCATATTTTGCAATAAACATTTATCATATTCCTACACCAAGTATTATTTAATATTTGCTGTATATGCACAATGTGTACTATATAGCTCCTTACACACACACACACACACACACACACACACACACATACACACACACACTTTTATCTTTTTAGAACAAGAACTTGCAAAAGTTCAAGGTTTCGTATAAATATGAAGTATTATGTTGCGACGTTGAGTTTATGCTTTAAAGGGTTGGAAAGAGTTTTCTGTAGCTAGAATATTGTCTAGCAAAGAACTATAAACATGGCTGTTTGAAATTATTTTAAGAATATCATTCTTGATTAAATGCTAAGCTTTGGTATTTGGTATTTGATATTGATTGTCTTTGCTTTGAAGCTAGGTCAGAAATCCATGGTGCCTGTATGTTGTTAAATAAATATGATTAAAATGGTGTTGATTTTTCTCATGAAAACCTAAAGTACTTAACAGCTGTTGTGAGATTAAAATTCATATGCCATGATGCATGTTTCCATAGCTGTTGTTATTTTGGAGCAACAGAGGCAATAATACGTTAGAGGGACTTTTTTCCAACCTAAAAAAACTTAGTAGGTTCACAGGAGAGGGTTGCCAAACCAGGTGGGTGCAGTCTTAGCATGGTAGGGATGGCAGAAGTAGATCTTGGAGGCACCCTCAATAGCAACAGCAGCAGTGGCAGCTTTAGGAGCTCTCTGCACAGAAACAGTAAGTGAATCTGACAACTGGTCATAAAGAGATTACAGGGGCCCTTTCGTTGATATTGGATGTAGCTGGCACTGATTGGCAAGTCTATAGCCCATAAGAAGTTCTGAGTCACAGTTCCAGAACACAAAGAAATATTTGTGATCAATCATAAAGGAGCAGGGGTCCTGGTCATAGCTTCAGGGCCAAGAGGAAGACTAGAGTTTGTGACAGCAGGGGAACAGGGAACCTGCTAACAGGTTGAGGGATAAAAGGAACACAAATACTTGTGGCTACAGGGAAGAAAAGGACCTTCCTTGATAAAGACCAGATTGCAGGCCAGAAAAGCACTGATGATACCTCTCCCTGGAATAAATGACCTTCAAAAATTGAAAACTTCTGGACTGACAGAAGGAGCTTTGAAAACAAAAAAAGCCTGAAACTTGGCATAGTGCCTCCCCAAGGCCAGGTGAGCAGAGCTTAACTTTAACATAAAGTTCAAAGACAAGAAATAGTCTGAGAGGAGGCAGAGCTAGCATACAGAGGTTGGACACAGCTGTCTGCATGAGTGTGGAACCAAAGCAAGCCCAGGCAAGCTGATTCACCCACCGCAGGGGCAATTCCCAGACCTCTCACCACAGGATGGGGATCTGTTGGAGCTGAGTAACAGACAAATTCAGGGCCTGTAGCAGGGACAGCAGCTACTCCTGGGGCTGTCAATCCACAACCTGGATGTTTAAAAATCATATATCTGAACTTACAGGGAGCAAGATGATAGAGTAAACCCTGGCTGCTCTAATCCCTGCCTTTTGACCCTTCAAACCCAGAGAATATTGCCCCAGTGCAAAATCCTTGAATAGAGGAACCAACAGAAGGCTTGGGAGTCATAGAAGAAAGATGTGGCTGAGGCTGTGACTCACAATGGGGTAAAGAAAGATCAGAAAGACAAAGACTTCCAATGAATCCTACTATGGATACCAAGAAGTACCAAACTCAGAAGGGGACAGTCTACACTCATATCGGAAGACTGAAAAGAGAATATGAACTTGTCTCAAGCCCAGAAAGCATTCTTGGAAGAGCTCAAGAAGGACTTTAAAAGCCAAATTTGAGAGGTAAAAACAAGTTAAACAATTATTTTAAAATTATAATTGCAAAAATAGGAAAAAAAAAAACATTTCACTGAAGAAAATAGCTCTTTAAAATGGAAAATGTGTGAAATGGTAAAAGAGGTTCAAAATCTAACTGGAGAAAATAAAGCCCTAAAAATGAAATCTGAACATATGGAAAAGAAGCTTCAAAAATTAACTGAGGGAAAAAGTGTACTAAAATTACAATCAATCAGATAGAAGTTAATGACTCTATGAGTGCAGCAGCAAGCATGCTAGCATACCCTGGAAGGCTGCTTTCAGGTTCTTAGATCTGCTTTTATAAAAGAAAGAAACTCAAAAAGAGTCAACAATCTTACTTAATCAAACATATATCATTTACCTAGTTCAGAGGGAAAAGTCAGGACCCTGAAGTTCAGACAGAGAAACAAATCAGTAGACAGGGCTTCCAGCTGTCTGACCATTGCATCCATACATGAGAGGGAAACACCAATATCTGGGTTTTCAATGCTGGGGGACTCAACAGCTGCCGAGAGTCTCATCTGGTCAAATCACACAACTCTTCCCAAAGTGAGTCCCAAAACAAAAACTCACATCAGGGTATATATAAGCTTCTGCTGGGTCAGAGAATATCACAACCCTCTTGACCCACTGCCCAATTACAAAGTAACAAGATGTGGGCATTCCTGAAAGACAAGCCTCCTACCACAGTCTCTATGTGACCACATTCAGCCTATTAAGGGGTAGAGTATATTTTTAAATCAGGGAAGTTTCTCAGATTCACTTAAACCTATCAAGGGGCCAAAGGGCAGGGAAGATCTTCAGATTCCTAATTACAATGAGGCATCAACAATCAGCCTAACAAAACCTCAAGAATATAATTTTTTTTTTAAATGTAAAATGTCTCATTAGAAAAATAACTGACCTGGAGGACAGATCCAGGTGAGATGATATAAGAATGATTGTTCTACCAGAAAGCCATGATTAAAAAATCAGCCTGGACAACATCTTGCAAGTAATCTTCAAGCAAAACTGCCCTGAGGTCAGAACTTGAGGATAAAATAGTTATCAAAAGAATGTAATGAAACACTTCCTGAAAGAGATCCAAATTGAAAACTCAAAGAAATATTGTAGCCAAATTCCAGAATTATCACGTTAAGGAGAAAATAATGCATGCAGCCAGAAAGAAACAATTCAAAAATCATAGAACTACAGTCAGGATAACACAGGACCTAGCAGCTTCTACACTGAAAGATTACAGGAATTGGAATATGATATTTCATAAGGCAAAAGACCTTGGCTAAAACCAAATACAGGCTCTGCAGACAAACTGAGCATAATCTTTCAGGCAAGGAGATAGCCATTCAATGAAATAATGAACTTTCAGACATTCCTGATGAAAAAACCAGAGCTCAAGGAAAAACTTGATCTCCAAATACAAGACTCAAGAAAGACACAGAAAGGTAAATAGGAAACACACACACACACACACACACACACACACACACACACAAACAACTTGTTATTTAATAAAAGCAAACTGTTTACATCCCTATATGGGAAGCTGACACCTGTCAATATTGAAAACTGGAAACATCTCAATACTTAAAAGGGATAGATAGATATATACAGAGATACAGAGATAGATACAGAGATACATAGAGAGAGGGTGTGGGGATAAATTAACTAAAGTGATTATAAAAATTCTTATTAGGGAGTGCAAAGGGACAGGAATGGGAAAAGAAAAAAAGGATGAGGCAGAAAAGGGCAAATTATGCCACACAAAGAGAAATAAAAACTTCTTATATTACAGGCAAAGAAGAGAGGAAAATGAACATTATATGAGCTTCACCCTCACTGGTTTTGGTTTAAGGAGAAAATAGCATACTACATTAAGTATAAAACTATCAGAACCTCCAGGCAATAGGAGGTGGAAGGGGTTAAAAAAGGGGGGTTATGGTGTATGGTAATATGAATACATATGTGAATGTGTGTACATATGTTTACAGTTATACATGGAGAGAGGGCACAGGTTGAATTTGTTGGGAAGGGAGGATACTTAAGGGGTGAAATTATGAGGTGAGAGAGGAAAGTGGCAAGAGGAGATGGGGAGAGACAGGGTAGGGTAAACTATCTCATGTAGAAGAAGCAAGGGGAAGTGGTTGCAGGGGAGGGGGAGAATTGGAAGGCAAAAAGGCAAAACCACATTCTCATTGAATTTGGTTCAGGGAGAGAATGACATACATACTAAATGGGATATCTCAACCTGCAGCAGGATAGGGGGAAGGGGGATGAGAGGAGGGATGATGGATGGGAGGGCATCCTTGGGGGAAGGGGAGGTTGGAAGTACCCACTATAGAAGAGGGACAGGATCATGTAGGGAATGGACCAGGTGGGGGATGGGATGAGTGTGAGGGAATTATAAGCAGCCTTGTACAATATATCTACTATGATAATATTTTGCATAGTTAGACATGTACAACAAATACTGAATGACTTATCTTCCCAGAGGGAATGGGTGACAGGGGAGGAAGGAAATGGATCTGAAAATTGAGGTCTTAAAATTAAATGTTTCAAAGATATATAAATACTATTATTAATACTATTTTGCTTGTAATTGGGAAATAAGATGTCCGGGCATTGGGACACAAAGATTCACCTTCCTCTAATGGAAAAGTCGAAGTGGGTATGGGAGAAGGTATGGGAGAGAGCAGATTGGAGGAAATGATATCTTGCAGGACTGCTATTCTGGGAGGGTGGGTAGGGGAAAAACGGGGGGTATGATTGTAACTCAAAATCTGGCAGAAATGAATGATGTAAAACAGAAGTTAATAAAGCATTTGTTTAAAATAAAAAAATAATAAAAGGATGAACTTTAAAAAAAAAGAAAAGGAAAAAGTGGAAGGGTAGAAAAAGGGAGGAGGTTGATAGGGAGGGAATACTGAGGGAGGTAGTTGTCAAAAGGAACATTCTTTTTTTTAATAATAAATTTATTTTCAGATTTCAAAATTCATTTCCACAAGATTTATTGCTCTCCCTGTCTTTCCCCTACACCTACCCCAAAATAGCAAGCCTACTGAATAACCCTTCCCCCAATCTGTTCTCTCTATAACCTCCCCCATCAGCTCCCTAACTTTCTAGTAGGGCAGGATGGATTTCTATAACCGAGTGCCTGTATATCTTATTTCCAAGATACATGTAAAAAACATTTTTTAAACATTTGTTTTTAAAACTTTGAGTTCCAGATATTTTTTTTGCTTTTTTTTTTTTTTGGAGGGCAATTGGGGTTAAGTATCTTGCCCAAGGTCACTCGGCTAGGTTTTTGTTTGTGTTTGTTAAGTGTCCTCAGGGTTTTTAACTCATTTGACTCATTTAACTCAGGTCCTTCTGACTCCAGGGCCAGCGCTCTACACACTGTGCCACCTAGCAACCCCATAGTTCCAGATTTCTTTTTCCTCCTTCCCTCCTCACCCAGCTCCACTTGCAAGATAAATAATTCAATATAGGTTGTATATGTGTAGTCACCCAAATTATTTCTGTCATAGTTTTATTGGGAAGACTAACTATGTTTCCCTATATCCTATCCCGTGCCCCACTTATTCTATTTTCTACTTTGACCCTATCACTTTTCAAAAATGTTTGCTTCTAACTACCCTCTCACCCAATCTGCCCTCCCTTCTATCATCCCCCCTCTTATCCCCTACCCCTCCTATTTTCCTGTAGGGTAAGATAGCCAAATGAGAGTGTATTTTATACCCTGCTTAAGATAAATTCAATGAAAATAAGGTTATCCCATTCCCTTTCACCTTCCTGTTCTTCCCCTCCACTGTAACAGTTTTCTTTTTCCTCTTTTATATGATATAATTTACCTTAATCTATTTCTCCCTTTCTCTTTCTCCCAATAAATTCCTCTCTCACTTCTTAATTTTATTTTTTAAATATTATCCCTTCATATTCAACTCATCCTGTGCCTTCTGTCTATCCTCTGTCTATGTATACATGAACATACACACACACACACACACACACACACACACACCCTCCTATACATAAATATATGTATGTATACATATATATTCCCTTCAACTATCCTCATATGGAGAAAAAGTCTTATGAATTACAAGTATCATTTTTCCTTGTAGGAATTTAAATAGTACAACTTTAATAAGTTCCTTATGATTTCTTTTTCCTGTTTACCTTCTCAAGCTTTCCTTGCTTCTTGTATTTAAAAGTCAAATTTTCTGTATGGTTCTGAATTTTTCATCAAGAATGCTTTAAAATGGGGGTGGAGCCAAGATGGAGGAGTAGAAACAGCACGTCCAAGCCACTCTCCCCCCAGATTACCTCCAAACTATGTAAAAGGGGACTCTGAACAACTTCTGGAGCCCCAGCACCCACAGAACGACACAGAGAAGCAAACCTCCCACTGAGGATAGCCTAGCAGCCCTGCAGGAAGGACCAATGCAGCGCAGGCAGCACAGCTCTCAGCGTGCAGCATGCAGAGAAATCTTTCTCAGTATGAAAATAATGGAAGAAGGGTGTGTGGTCATATGAATACATATGTGAATGTGTGTATATATGTTTACAGTTAGATATGGATAGAGGGCATAGGTCGAATTTGTTCAGAAGGGAGGATACTTAAGGGGTGAAATTATGAGGTGAGAGAGGAAAGTGGCAAGAGGAGATGGGGAAAGACAGGGTAGGGCAAACTATCTCATTTAGAAGAAGCAAGGGGAAGTGGTTGCAAGGGAAGGGAAGAATAGGAAGGCAAAAAGGCAAAACCATATTCTCATTGAATTTGGTTCAGGGAGAGAATAACATACATACTAAATGGGATATCTCAACCTGCAGTAGAATAGGGGGAAGGGGGATGAGAAGAGGGATGATGGATGGGAGGGCATCCTTGGGGGGAGGGGAGGTTGGAAGTACCCACTATAGAAGAGGGACAGGATCATGTAGGGAATGGACCAGGTGGGGGGTGGGATGAGTGGGAGGGAATTATAAGCAGCCTTGTACAATATATCTACTATGGTAATGTTTTTCATAGATAGACATGTACAACATATACTGAATTACTTATCTTCCCAGAGGGAATGGGTGAGAAGAGAGGAAGGAAAAAAAAAGAATGCTTGAAAATCCTCTATTTCATTGAATGACTATATTTTCCCCTGTAGCATTATACTCAGTTTTGCTGTGTAGGTGATTCTTGTTTTTAATCCTACCTCCTTTGACCTCCAGAATATCATATTTCAAGGCCTTAGATCCCTTAATGTAGAAGATACTAGGTCTTCTGTTATCCTGATTGTGTTTCCACAGTACTTAAATTTTATCTTCCAGACTGTTTGTTGTATTTCCTCTTTGACCTGGGAACTCTGAAATTTGGCTCTAATATTCTTAGTTTTCTTTTGGGGATCTTTTTTCAAGAAAGAATTGGTGAATTCTTTCCATTTCTATTTTGCCCTCTGGTTCTAGAATGTCAAGGCAATTATCCTTAAGAATTTCTTGAAAGATGGCTCTAGGCTCTGTTTTTTTATCATGGATTTCAGGTAGTCCAATAATTTTTAAATCATCTCTCCTGGATGTATTTTCCAGGTCACTGATTTTTCCAATGAGATATTTCACACTGCCTTCTATTTTTTTGTTTTCATTTGTTTGGATCTTTTTTATAGAATCTTGATTTCTCATAAAATCATGAGATTCCAGTTGCTCCAGTCTAATTTTGAAGGAACTATTCTCTTAAGTGAGTTTTTGAAATTCCTTTTCCATCTTGCAAAGTCATCTTTTTAAGGCATTCTTCTCCTCACTGACTTTTTGAGCATCCTTTGCCATTTGAGTTAGTCTATTTTTTTTTGCTTTTTTTTTTTGAGGGCAGTTGGGGTTAAGTAATTTCCCCAAGATCACACAGCTAGGTTTTTGTTTGCGTGTGCATTGTGTGTGAGGTTGGATCCGAACTCAGGTCCTTCTGACTCCAGGGCTAATGATCTACTCACTGAGCCACCTAGCCACCCCTGAGTTACTCTATTTTTAAGATGTTATTTTCTTCAGTGTATTTTTGGTCTCCTTTAGTAGACTGTTGACTCCCTTTTCATGATTTTCTTACATCATTCTCATTTCTCTTCCCAATTTTTCCTCCACTTCTTTTACTTGATCTTCAAAATTCTTCTTGATCTTCTCCATGGCCTGTAAGCATTTCATATTTTTCTTAGAGGCTTTTGATGCAGGAGTTTTCACTTAGTTGTCCTCCTGCTGCTCCATGCCTTGATCCTTTTTGTCAACCCAAAAGGATTCCATGATCTGTTAGTGCTTCCTCTGCTTGCTCATACTGCCAGACAACTACTTGACTTTTGAGCTCTTTGCCACAGTAGAAATCTGTCTCCAGAATGGAGAGAGCTTTGTCCCAACTCACTGGAGTTTTCACAGCTGCCTGAGTTATTAGGAGGGCCCCTCTCTACAACCCCTACAACCTCTGGGTCACTGGCCACATACCTCAGGACCACTGCCCAAGACCATGATCCAGATGCAAGCAGTTCAAAGCAAGAACAATTACCCTCTGAATGGTCACTTGTTACCCCTGTGATCTACAGGCCAGAAGTTCCTGAGTCAGACATGCAGCACAGCTGTTGAGCCTCTATTGCTTCTTGACCTGGGGACAGGGTCTGGACCAAGAGCTTCCATTCCCCCCTGTTCCAACAGAGTTCCACACTGACCTTTTACTTTGCCTTTGGCGTTTATAGGTCAAGAAGTCTGGAAATTGCCACAACTGCTGGTGATTCACTCTATTGAAGTAAGCTCTGACCACTGCTGGTCAAGGCAATAGCATAGCTCACACTGGACTGCAGTCCTCTCCCAGCTCAGTGCAATAGACCCTTCCCATCAGCCTGCCCGGCTGCCTTCAGCAGGAAATGTGTTTCTCTTTGTCACTTTGTAAGTTCTGTAGCACTAAATTTTGTTTAGAGTCATTTTTTTACATGTATTAGAAGTAGAGTAGGAATTCATGGCAAGTATTTGCTTTTACTCTTCAATCTTGCCTCTGCCCCCAAAAGAAAAATTCTTAAGGAAGGGAAGAGAGAAATAAAAGCATAAATAGGAGAGGGAATAAGATGGAGAGAAAGATGCAGATAGTAACTGTGAATGTGAATGTGATGAACTCTCCCATAAAATGGAAGTGGATAGCAGAATGGATTAAAAACCATAATCCTACAATATGCTATTTACAAGAAACATATTTAAAACAGGGGGATACACACAGGGTAAAAGTAAAAGGTTGGAAAAAATCATACAATATTCCATCTAAAATAAAAAAAAAAAATCAAGGGTGGGGGGGAAAAGCAGTAGTGTGGTGTAGTGAATAGAGCACCAGCCCTGGAGTCAGGAGGACCTGAGTTTAAAGCTGGCCTCAGACACTTAACACATTACAAGCCATGTGACCTTAGGTAAGTCACTTAACCCCAATTGCCATACCCTCCCCCCTCCAAAAAGCAAAAAAAAAAAAAAAGTCAAGGGTAGCCATCCTTATCTCAGATAAAGCAAAAGCAATATATGATCTAATTAAAAGAGATAAGGAAGGAAATTATATCTTGCTAAAATGTACCATTAATAATGAAGCAATGTCATTACTAAATATAAATGTACCAAGTAGTACAGCCTCCAAATTCCTAGAGGAGAAGTGAGAAGTTAAGGGAGTTAAAAGGAGAATAGATGGCAAAACTATACTAGTGGGGGCATCAAAATAAACAAGAAAGAAGTTAAGAAAGTGAATAGAATTTTAGAAAAGGAAGATATGATAAACCTCTGGAGAAAATTAAATGGAGATAAAAAGGAATATACCTACTTCTCAGTGTTATATAACACATACACAAAAATTGACCATGTACTAGGGGTTAAAACCTCATAATTCAGTGCAAAAAAGCAGAAATATTAAATGCATCCTTCTCAGATCATGATGCAATAAAAATTCTATGCAATAAAGGGCCATGGAAAGATAGACTGAAAACTAATTCGAAACTAAATAATTTATTCCTAAGGAATGCGTGGGTCAAACAAGAAATTGTAGCAACAATCAGTAATTTCATTCAAGGGAATGACATTAATGAGACAATATACCAAACCTTGTGAGATGTAGTGAAAGCAATTCTTAGGGGAAGTTTTATATCTCTGAATTCACACATGAATAAAATAAAGAAAATGGATATCAATAAATTGGGCATGCAACTGAAAGAGCTACAAAAAGAACTAATTGAAAATCCCCAATTAAATACTAAATTAGAAATATTTAAACCCAAAGGAGATATTAATAAAATTGAAATTAAAATACTATTGAATCGGTCGAGTACCATGGAGCCGGCTAAGATGGCATCTCCCAAGAGCGGGCCAAAGGATGCTCTGGGGCCTGCTCCAGCTGGCAGGATAACCGTTCCCCGCCTGAGTGTTGGTCCTGTTAGCAGCAGACCAAGCACTCCTACTCTGGGTACCCCATCTGCCCAGACAGTTGCTGTTTCAACTAAAGTTGGGACCCCTGTGTCAGTACCAGGTCAAAGGTTCACTGTGCAGATACCACCTACCCAGTCTGCTGCTGCCAAACCAGCTGTTCCTGCAGCTCCTGCTGTCCAGAATGTTCTGATTAACCCTTCTCTGATTGGGCCAAAGAACATCCTCATCACTACTAACGTGGTATCACAGAACACCCCTGTGGAGTCACCAAATGCATTGAAAAGAAAACATGAAGACGACGATGATTACGACAATTTGTAAACGGCATCAACAGGCACCATCATCAGACAGCCTTGATGCATTTCTTTTTTTTTTTTTTTTTTTAATTTTTTTTAGTATTTATATATATATTTGAAACATTTAATGTTACGACCTTGAATTTCAGATCCATTTCCTTCCTCCCTTGTCACCCATTCCTTCTTGGTATATAAGTAATTCAGTATATGTTGTACATGTCTAGCTATGCAAAACATTATCATAGTAGATATATTGTACAAGGCTGCTTATAATTCCCTCCCACTCATCCCACCCCCACCTGGTCCATTCCCTACATGATCCTGTCCCTCTTCTATAGTGGGTACTTCCAACCTCCCCTCACCCCAAGGATGCCCTCCCATCCATCATCCCTCCTCTCATCCCCCTTTCCCCTATCCTGCTGCAGGTTGAGATATCCCATTTAGTATGTATGTCATTTTCTCCCTGAACCAAATTCAATGTGAATGTGGTTTTGCCTTTTTAGCCTTCCTTATTCTCCCCCTCCTTTGCAACCACTTCCCCTACATGAGATAGTTTACCCCACCATGTCTCTCCCCATCTCCTCCTGCCACTCTCCTCTCTCACCTCACAACTTCATCCCTTGAGTATTCTCCCTTCCCAACAAATTCAACCCATGCCCTCCATCCATATATAACTGCAACCATATACACACACATTCACATATGTATTCATATGACCACACCCCTTCTTCCATTATTTTCATAGTGAGAAAGATATCATCAGTCACAGTTATTGCTTTTCCATATAGGAATGTAAATAGTTCAACTTTGATAAGTTCCTTTTGATTTCTTTTCCCTGATTACCTTTTCAGGCATCTCTTACTTCTTGCGTCTGGATGCCAAATTTTCTATTCAACTCTGGTTTTTTCCTCAAGAATGCTTGAACGTCCTCTATTCCACTGAATGACCATATTTTCCCCTGAAACAAAATACTCAGTTTTGCTGGGTAGGTGACCCTTGGGTTCATTCCCAGTTCTTTTTGCCCTCTGGAATATCATATTCCATGCCCTTCGATCCCTCAGTGTAGAAGCTGCCAGGTCCTGGGCTATTCTGATTGTGTTTCCACAATATTGAAATTGTTTCTTCCTGGCTGCTTGGAGTATTTTCTCCTTGATCTGGGATTCTGGAACCTGGCTATAATATTCCTGGGAGTTTTCTTTTTGGGATCTTTTTCAGGAGGTGATCGGTGGATTCTTTCAACCTCTATTTTGCCCTCTGGATCTAAAAACATCAGGGCAGTTTTCCTTGAGAATTTCTTGAAGGGTGATTTCTAGGTTCTTTCCTTGATCATGGCTTTCAGGTAGTCCAATAATTTTAAATTGTCTCTCCTGGATCTATTCTCCAGGTCAGTGGTTTTTCCCATGAGATATTTCACATTGCCTTCTAATCTTTCGTTTGTTTGGATCTGCTTAACAGCATCTTGATTTCTCATAAAGTCATTAGCTTCCATTTGCTCCAGTCTAACTCTGAAGGAATGAATCTCCTCAGTGAACTTTTGAGATTTTTTTTTTCCATCTGGCAAATTCGACTTTTTAAGGCATTCTTCTCCTCATTGCCCTTTTGGGCCTCCTTTGCCATTTGAGTTAGTCTGTTTTTTAAGGTGTTGTTTTCCTCAGTCAGGCTGTTGACCCTCATTTCATACTTTTCCTGCATCCTTCTCATTTCTCTTTCCAATTTTTCCTCCACTTCTTATTTGATTTTTAAAGTCCTTCTTAAGGTCCTCTATGGCCTGCAACCCACTCATGTTTTCCCCTGGGGCTTTTGGAGCAGGACTTCTGACCTCACAGTCCTTTTTCTGCTCTATGCCCCCAAAATAGGAGTCTAGGGTTGCATTTTTTCTGTTTCCTTTGCCTTGGCATGTTGCCACTTAATTACTTGACTTTTGGGCTTGTTGCCACACTATGGCTTTAAGGCCAGCTAGAGGAATTTTCGTCCTGAACGTGTGGGGGGCAACTTCCGTTTCTGGCAAGCTGTAAACCCACCCACAACTTCCACCCTAGATCACAATCCAGATCCAGGAAGGTTAAAGCAAGAGCGATTACCCCCCAAGACTGATCGCTGGATCTCCCCATGATTTGTAGGCTGGGAGCCGGAAATGCCTATGAAAACTACAAAATGGCGTGTCTCCTCAGCGGCTTCTAGCCCCCAGGGGAGGGAGCTGACGCATTCCCCCAAATACAGGTCCCAAAGTCCATAGGACACTAACCTCTTACTTTGTCCTAGGCATGTCTATGTTGATAATTCTGGAGTCGCCAGGGCTGCTGGTGTTCTGGGGTTCCTCCAGCTGGCTGCTGGCCCTGCCGCCCTGGGGCTAAAACCTCGGCTCACGTGGACCTGGGCTTGGCTCGGCTCCTGCGCTCTGCGTGCTGCCGGCTCCCAGACCACTGCGCTGGTCCTTCCTGCAGGGTGCTGGGCTGTCCTCAGCGGGAGGTTAGCTTCTCTGTGTCGTTCTGTGGGTGCTGGGGCTCCAGAAGATTTTCAGAGTCCTTTTTTACATAGTTTGTGGAGAATCTGGGGGCAGAGAGGCTTGGAGGAGCTGTTTCTACTCCGCCATCTTGGCTCCGCCCTCGATGCATTTCTAAAGTATATATAGTTTGAAACGTAAACATAAACGTAAACGTAAAGATAAACATAACCATGTTCAATCCATAGAAGACAAACAAATAAGTGTTTAAGTAAAAAAGTAATGTAGTTGTAAAACTTTTTCTGCTGTTAAGATTGTTGAACTTTAGTAGGATCATAAATGTTTTTCATTAGAAGTTGCATGCAATCAATAAAGTTATAATTCATCAAAAAAAATACTATTGAATCAATAAATGAAACTAAGAGCTGGTTTTTTTGAAGGAAAAAAACAATGAAATTGACAGACCTTTAGTAAACACGATAAAATAAAAAGAAAGAAGAAAACCAAATTACAAATATCAAAAAATGAAAGAATGAAGATACCTCCAATGAAGAGGATATTAAAACAATAATTAGGAATGATTTTGCTCACTTGTATTTCCACAAATTTTAAAATCTTATTGAAATAGATGAATATTTACAAAAACATAAATAGCCCAGATTAGCTGAAGAGGAAGTAAAATACTTAAATAATCCCCTTTCAGAAAATAAATTTGAACAAGCCATCAATGTACTCCCTAAGAAAAAATCTCCAGGGCCAGATGCTATACGAGCTAATTCTAGAAAACATTTAAAGAATAGTTGAATCCAGTATTCTACAAACTATTTTGAAAATTGGAGGAGTCCTAGCAAATTTTTTTTCTTATGACACAAATGTGGTACTGATACCTAAATCAGGAAGAGACAAAATGGAGAAAGAAAGAAAATTATAGACAAATTTCCTTCATGAATATAGATACAAAAAATTTAGATAAAATATTAGTAAAAAAAGAAACCTACAACAACTTATCACAAGAATAATACACTTTGATCAGGTCAGATTTATTTAAGGAATGCAAGGATGGTTCAACATTAGGAAAACTATCAGTATAATCAATCATATCAATAACAAAATTGGAAGAAACTACATGATTATCTTAATAGATGCAGAAAAGACTTTTAACAAAATACAAGTGTTACTCATAAAAAACACTAGAAAGTAAAGGAATAAATGGAGTCTTCCTTAAAATAATAAGTAGCATCTATCTAAAATCATCAGCAATTATTATATGTAATGGTGATAAACTGGAAACAATCTAGTAAGACCAGGGATGAAACAAGGATGTTCACTATCACCACTCTTATTAAATTTAGTACTAAAAATGTTAGCAGTAGCAATAAGAGAAGAAAAAGAAATTGAAGGAATCAGATTAGGCAAGGAAGAGACTAAGCTATCACTCTTTGCAGATGATATGATGATATACTTAGGGAATCCTGGAGAATTAGGTAAAAATCTATTTGAGATAATAAATAAATTTAGCAAAATTGCAGGATATAAAATAAACCCACATCAATCCTCTGCATTCCTATATATTTCTAATGAAGTCCAACAATAAAAAATAGAAAGAGAAATTCCATTTAAAGTTACTGAAGACATTATGAAATATTTGGGAATCTACTTGACAAAACTAACCCAGGAACTATATGAACAAAACTACAAAACACTTTTCACACAAATAAGTCAGATCTAAATAATTGGGGGGGGGGGGGAAACATCAGTTGTTTGTGGGTAGAGCAAGCTAATATAATAAAAACAAAAATCTTACCTAAATTAATTTAAATATTTAGTGGTATACCAATCAATTTACCAAAAAGTTATTTTATAGAGCTATTATAAAAAAATGGTAACAAAATTCATCTATAAGAAGAAAAATTCCAGAATAGCAAGGGAATTAATTAAAAGAAATGCTAGGGAAGGTAGCCTAGCTATATCAGATTTTAATTTGTATTATAAAGCAAAATTCATCAAAACTATTTGTTACTACATGATGAATAGAGTAGTGGATCAATGGAACAGATTGGGTACAGGAGACTCAGCAGTCAACAACTATAGTAATCTACTATTTGATAAACCCAAAGACCCCAGTTTTGGGGATAAGAACTCATTATTTGACAACAACTGCTGGGAAAACTGGAAAATAGTATGGAAGAAATTGGGCATAGACCAATATCTTATACCATATACCCAAATCAATTCTAAATGGATGCATGATCTAGGTATAAAGACTGATACTATAAGCAACATGGAAGAGCAAGGAATAGTTTACCTGTAAGATTTATGGAGAAAGGAAGATTTTATGACCAAAGAAGAGATAGAGAGGATTATAAAATGCTAAATGGATAATTTTGATTACCTTAAATTGAAAATGTTTTGTACAAATAAAGTCAATGTAACCAAGATTAGAAGGGAAGTAGAACATTTCAAAAGAATTTTTATATCTCTGATAAAGGCCTCATTTCTAAAATTACATTTTAGAATAAATCATTTAATTCTAAATTTAATTCTAAAATATACAGAGAACTTAGTCACATCTATAAGAATACAAGTCATCCCCCAATTGATAAATGGTCAAAGGATATGAACAGGCAGTTTTCAGAGGAGGAAATTAAAGATATTGATAAGCATATGAAAAAATGCTCTAAATCACTATTGAGTAGAGAAATTCAAATCAAAAGAACTCTGAGATATCACATCTCACCAGTCATATTGACTAAGGTGACAAAACAGGGAAATGATAAATGCTGGAGAGGATTTGGAAAAATTGGAACACTAATGCATTGTTGGTGGAGTTGTGAATTGATCCAAACATTCTGGAGAACAATATGGAACTATGGCCAAAGGGCTATAAAAATCGCATACCCTTTGACCCAGCAATACCACTTCTAGGACTGTATCCCCAAAGAAATTATGGAATTGGGAAAAGGACTTATATGTACAAAAATATTTTTAGTAGCTCGATTTGTGGTGGTAAAGAATTAGAAATCAAGGGGATGCCCATCAATTGAGCAGTGGCTAAACAGGTTGTGGTATATAAATGTAATGGAATATAATCGTGCTCTAAGTAATGAGGTGCAGACAGACTTCATAATAACTTGGAGAGACATATAAACTGATGCTGAGTGAGGAGAGCATAACCAGGAAATCCTTGTACACTATTACAGACACATCAGATGTATGAAGACTAACTTTGATAGACTAGGTTCCTCTCAGAAATATAAGGTTAGAAGGCAAGTACAAAAGACTCATGATGTTAAGGGATATCCACATCCAGAGAAAGAACTACAGAGTCTGAATGCAGATTGAAGCAAACTACTTGCTCTTTTTCTTTTGTGCTTTGTTTTGTTTTCTCCCTTTTTTCTCACTGCTAACTCCATTGGTTATAATCCTGCTTTATAACTTGATTAATGTTCATAGTGAAGATATTTGAAGAATCTCTATTTGATTGCATGCCACCTTGGTGTGTAGGGGTTATGAGGGGGAGGAAGAGAAAATTTGAAACTCAATGGATTGTGGAATTGAATGTTGCAAGGCAAATTTAAATAAAAAAAGAAATTGTCTGAGAAAATGAGTAAAAATTAAAAAAAAACCCTTAACCATAAAAAGTAGTTATGTTGGTGAGGAAAACAAAGACATAAACAGTAGATAATGTGAATAGTTACAAGCAAAGCCTCAGAGGGAAAATCAAAAACAAAAACAAAAAAAAAGAACAAAAACTGCTACTTAAACCATAGCAAAACAAGAATTCCTGGAAAACAGAGAAAGAGATGAGGGCTAAAGGAAAAACAGGGAAAAGAAAAAAGAGTGACACAAGAAACTTTTGGAAAGAGAATTAATAACTTGGTAAAAGAGACAGAAAAGCACTAAAAACAAAGAAAAAAATCTTAAAAAATAAAATTAGCCAAATTGTTAAAGAGGCACAAAACTCCACTGAAGGGAATATTGTAATGATGATCAACTGTGAATGACATGACTTTTCTGATCAATACAATGATCCAAGAAAATTCCAAAGAAACCATCGGGAAAAATAAAAGAAAAAAAGAACTGCTGAACTCTGAGTATAAATGGAAGTATAATTTTTTCACTTTATTTTTTGCTTTTTTTGACATGGCTACTATGGAAATGTTTTACACTATTTCACATGTGTAATTGATACCATATTGTTTGCTTTCTTCAGGAAAGGGTGGGAAGGAGAGAATCTATAACTCAAAATGTAAAAAGAAAAGAATGTTTAAAATAAATATTAAAATAAAAAATTGAGGGCTCTCCAAAGAGAATTTTTGTTTATATGAATCACACATCTATCGATGTTTATAATTATTAAGAATTTAAACATATTAGTATTTTAAAAAATTAGTTTTGACCTTGTATACTCCTGAAAGTTTCTCTAGATGCTTAGAGGTCCCTGGACCACACTTGTGGAGCTTCTGTTCTAGTCCAAGTTGGTTCAGGAGTAAGTACAGAATAGAAAAATGTAAGCCTGCTCTACCCTTGACATAATCCCCAGACACTGATCTCCACCAATAAGAAGAGTCACTGGGGTTTGGGGTGAAAGGTACAGAAAACAATCAGGCAGAAACAGTACAGGGGCCCCTTTGAACCCTGAGACATTTGGGGAAATGTTGAATATGCTGAAAACATTCTATCTGGGAACTAGGAGAGAATAGGAACAAACCTGGAGGGTCAAGAATGGCTTACTCATGTGGGAAAAGAGAAAAATCAGCAGAGCTGATCGCACAGAGTGAGATTACCACCACACCTGAAGAGATTTTTGGTGTAGGGTGGAGCTATGGAGCCTATTGTAAATAATCTGAATGAATAGCCTTGAAATTTAAGTACCTAAGAAATGAGAACAACCGGGTGATTGCTATGAGGCAAAACATCATTAGCAAGAAAGACTGTTACATCAGGTGGGGGTTAAACAAGCAGTGTGGGGAAGATAATTTCAGAAATATATCAGGGATTATGCAGGGCCATACATAAATGGTATGAGTGGAAGGGGAGAGAGAACATAAGTTAGGTTCAGCCATGTTTTCTCTAGAAACCAGAAAATGGGATATACTGGAAAAAAAAAAGTTTATCTCGTAAACTGTTGTTGTTGTGTTTTGTTTTGTTTTGTTTTGTTTCTAAAACTTCATTCAAAAAAGATGATGCCTTAATGTCTGTGCAGGGCATTGGCAGAGATGAGCCCCCTAAAAGTCAAAAGAATCTCATTTGATTTTCTATGATTTTGGTTGGGAGTTGCAAGCAAATGTGCGTGTGTGTGTGTGTGTGTGTGTGTGTGTGTGTGTGTGTGTGTGTTTTACGTGTGAATAATACTTGTCAAAAGTAGCTGATGGGTAGGGGTGGCTAGGTGGAGCAGTGAATAGAGCGCAGGCCCTGGAGTCAGAAGGACCTGAGTTCGGAGCTGGCCTCTGACACTTAATCCACACAAACAAAAAACCTAGCCGTGTAACCTTGGGCAAGTTACTTAACCCCAATTGCCCTAAAGGGGCGGCTAGGTGGCGCAGTGAGTAAGAGCACTGGCCTCAGGCCTCAGAAAATGAGCACCCACACATAAATAATGACTAGCCATGTAACCTTGAGGAAGTTACTTAACCCCAATTGCTTTAAAAAAAAAAAGTAGCTGATGGGTTAGTTTGCTTTTCTAAATGTTTTTTTTTTTAATTCTTTTTTATGAGGAAAGGCTTGGCTGCTATGTATGTGTGTATGAGGGGGGTATTTTGAAATGAAAATGATATAAAATTACTTCCTGCCTACTCCACCTCCCCAAAAAAGGCGGCATGTGGGGAATATGTGAGATAGCATATTAAAGTATTTTTTTTATTTCACATTTTTTGTTACTTAAAGGGACTAAATTGTTGAGTGATTATTCACGTATGTAAACCATTGTTGTTCCTGGAATATTACAAATAAGGGTAACAACCATACTTAATACTGATGTTGCTTAGGCAGTGATGCAGTGAGTCTATTGGTGGGAGAGAAGGCATTAATTCTGTCAAATAATGATAAAATGTTGCGTGAAACTTACATGCAGACAAATAATCATAAAAAGTCTAAAACCACTGAAAAGTAAAGCTAGAATTGCCCTACTTTGTTTTTGTGCCCTATTTTTTAAATATTAAAGGTTGCCTTTGACATGCATTTTAACCTGGTTTCGTTTTTTAAAACAATGCCCAGTGGTAGAGGAAATTACACTCTAAAATTTCTCTTGGCCCTGATCATTTCCCAAAGGATAGCACTATGTGGAACCCCTCACTTTCTTATAATGTTGGATCAATGAGGGTCAAATATCAAGGACCATATAGTAAGCACAATCTTTCCATAGCATGTGCACTTTAAAAGTTGTCTGACACTAAGACACAAGTAGATCCCAGAACTTCCTAACTCCAATCTATTAAACCACATATGATTTTCCATAGCATCATACATTATTTAAAGGCAAACTTTTGTTTCCTAAATTCTTCTCTGAAATGAATGGTAAGTTGCTTTTACATAATAATTCCTAATTAAAACTCATAGAACCATTTTAGAAACATTTTTCAATAAAACTGCTCAGTTGTGCTATTCTTTTATACAGCAGCATGAAACAAAAAAATACACAGCATTTAAAAAACCCCAACAAATCATGACTTTAAAGATCGATATAAAGGATTTGACTTATTACAAATTAAGAAGATGAAATCTTTGATCATATGATACTTATCAAACCAGAATCAAACTCCCCAAGTATTTCAAGACTAGTACTAGAATGCAATTTATCACATGAGGCAACATCTTCTCTTTTTTTCCCTTGTACTTACATTGATGTCTTCCAAATCTAAGTTATTTAGAACCACATGATTACGCTTCCAGATAATAGGAGGTCTCAGGGCTCCCTGAATAGCACAGGTTAGAACAGCACTCTGTCCAACTGTTGCTGCTGTGATGCTTAGTTTCTGATCTTCCGGCAGACTCAATTGGATAACCTCTGTAAAAAAGATATAGTGTTGTCAGTGTTAATGAATATATGATTCTACAAAGTGAATTAGTGCAGAGTTTATGAATACTAGTAATTAAGCCCCTTAATTTGAATAAAATGGAAAAGGCTTCAAATAAAATATAGTAATAATAGATTGTATGACAATAATTTAATTGATTGACACATCTCCATCATGAAGCAGAGAACTAGTCAACAAGAAATGCACTTCAGATATATAGTTACAATAAGCCTGACAGATTGTACTCAATAGAGACATAAATTATTTAACTGCCAAATTGACATGTTAGTTTGTTATCCACATAGAAATCAAAATGATGTTGTTTATTCACTATTAGATTTATATCATAGATAAGGTGAGATCATTGCTGGCTGGCTTAATGAATACTGCTATAAAGGAGTGAATAAAATGCTTCATGATGCTGGGAAACACAAATCGACTTGAAGGTAATAAAAGGTTCTTAGGAAATCAAAGGAGAACAAAGGAGAAAAGGATAGATTTTATTTGCCAAATAGTCATTAAAGCTAGCTCTCTGGCCTAACCCTACTTGAGATACTTTTGAGAAAGTTTTTCTGTTTCACAAATTTTATAATTCCATATCCTATACCATGTTTTCCTTTCAATGTGATCTTTTCTCACCAATATGGGTTCATGCTGCTGTTTTGCTACGCAACATGAAACTGGGTTCCCTTTGATGGCATAAGAAAATTTAGAGGAAACAAAACAAATATCCTTTACCTCAGGAGTCAAAACTAAAATGGACTGGTGGAAATAAATACTCCTTTTGCTGATAGAGATAGAGATATCTATGCCTAACCCTATGTAATGGAAATGCAGATTTAAAGATCTTCCCTGCCCCTAGCTTAAGTGCACCTGGATCCTGTGGTGGGAGGCTTGTTTTTCAGGAAAGCCCACACCTTGATACTTTGTGATTGGGCAGTGGGTCAAGGAGGTTGTTACATTCTCTGAGCCAGGAGAAGGCTATATAAGCCCTGAGGAGAGGCTTTGCTTTGGGGCTCACTTTGAGAAGTGTTGTGTGATTTGACCAGATGAGACTCTGGGAAGCCGTTGTTGAGAGCCCCCCGGCTTTGAAAACCCAGATGTTGATGCTTCCCTCTCTGGTAACTGTGATTTGGTATTGATATAATGGTAGGACAGTTTGGAAGCCTGTCTGTTTGATCTGTAAGTTCTGTAACTCTGAAGTTCGGGGTGCTGACCTTTTTCCCCTGAACTAGGTAATGTATGTTTGTTTGATTAAAGTAAGCTTGTTAACCCATTTTGAGTTGCTTTCCTTTTGAAAAGCAGATCTAAGAACCTATATTGGCAGCTACCCTGGGGATATTGGGGTGCTTGCTGCTACACCCTATTATGTCACTTTTGTCTATGTCTTCCCAAAAGTGTTCCATATGACATGTTAAACTGTTCCTTTTTTTGTTGTTTTTGACGTAGAGAGGAAACTAGTGTAGCACATGAAATAGCCACTGATTTACCTTATCCCTTGACACACAAATTGTCTATCTTATTTTTCTTTTATTATATCCTTACTCTGGCTCTCTTTCAGAGTTGGTTATATATAATGTATTACAGCATGCTTATATTATATCCAGTGAAAACTCAGTAATAATTATTTTTAATTTTTTTTTTTTTTTTTTTTTTTTTTTTTTGCTTTTTGGAAGGCAATTGGGCTTAAGTAACCGGCCCAAGGTCACATGGCTAGTTTTTGTGTTAAGTGTCTGAGGCCGGACTTGAACTCAGGTCCTCCTGACTCCAGGGCTGGTATTCTGTTCACTGCACCACCTAGCCACCCCTATTTTTAATTCCTTGAAGACTGTGTTCCATGATTTTCTTTCAAACATCACCATCATCAAAAAATATTAGTATCAAAATATGACTTATGGATAAATCAAGAACTTTCTATAATAATCAATATGGTTCTATTTCACCTAATTAATTATGAGCCCAACTTGTTCACTGCTAGTATACTTCCAATACATACATAAACACTCTTTCTCTCTCTCTCTCTCTCTCTCTCTCTCTCTCTCTCTCTCTCTCTCTCTATCTCTATCTCTCTCTCTCTCT
>WOXC01009085.1:0-122203 GCA_011680675.1 Gymnobelideus leadbeateri
CAGACCATGCTGGGCCCAGTTAACCAATTTGGCCATGAAACTGTGACCTGGTGTTATAGTGCCCATTAAGATCTGTCCCAGCAATGGTAAATGGATAGTCTATACTAGCCTCAGCCTACTAAGCAAAGATGAAATCACATGATCAGCCTCTAATTTCTAGGGATCCTACATACAAGTAACTTTATATTATAATAGCATAATGTTATATGTATATAATATGTGTATATGTGTGTATATGTACATATATACACATTTATGTATATATGTGTGTATATATGTGTGTGTGTATATATATATATATATATATATATATATATATATATATATATATGTAATGACAACCTTATATTATAGATTAGTAGCAGCTTTATAGACTGATCCCATGGAGATTTTGCCACTGACCATCAACATCAACTGCTCTAGACCTGACTACTAGGAAACCTTCCAACCCGCCAAACTTCCAAAGCACAGATTTATCCTTTCTTTGCCATTCTGAACCATCATCAATAAGCGTTTATTAAGCACCTACTATGTACCAGATACTATGCGAAGTGCCCAGGACATAAAGAAATGCAATAGTCCCTGTTCCTTAGGAGCTCATAGTCCAATGGGACGTACAACATGCAAACAAAATCTGTACTGTATAAATTGGAGGTGATTTCAAAGGAAAGGCACCAGCACTAAGGGAATTGGAAAGGGCATCTTGTAGGAAGCAGGATTTTAGTTACGACTTAAAAGAGACCAAGGAAGTCAAGAGGGAAAGAATTGTGTGGGGGTCAGTCAGCAAAAATGTACAGAATCAAAAAAAAAAAAAATGCTGGCAAGGGCCAGCAAGATGGCCAATGTCACTGTATCTTAGAGCATGTGAAGAAAAGAAGTGTGTAAGAAGACTGGAAAGGTGGAAAAGTCCAGGTTATAAAGGACTTTGAATGTCAAATAGAGGAGTTTACAATTGACCCCTGGGGGAGTAAGGAGCCACTGAAACTTCAGTGGTAGGTGTGGGATGGGGGGAAGATCTCTTTGATAGCAGAGTGAAGGGTAAACAGTAGTGAGGATACAACTGAGGTAGGTAGACCATCTGTCAGGCTATTGCAATAATCCATGTGTGGAAGTTGTGACATAAAAAAAGTGCTAGAGACATAATTTCTGGGTAATTAATCATTTTATTAATTATGGCTAGTGAGTAATTAATAAAAGGATTAGTCATTTGGCTGTCTCTCATAAATCAAAGACTGATCATGGTAGCTTCTTGATGCTTACATACCCTTAGAAGAGTGGGTGTTTTGGAGGGCAATCAACTCTGATTGGTTAATAATTAATGAGAATACTGAATATTATGATAAGAGGTTGTAGCTCCAATGCAATATTTACAGCACCCACGATCATGATTAAGACCATGACTATAGGTATCTCATGATGTTCAATTGCAAAATATACCAAACTCTCCAGATAGAGGACAGAACTGAAACATTTATTTAGACACCAGAAAACCCAATCCCAAAACCAGTAAGCTGATTCCATCATATTACCAAAGATATTCAGAAGCCATAATAACTGCATCCTTCAGCCTTCTTACAAACCAATACAAAATCAATATCTACTCACAAGCTTATCTGACTCCTTGCCTGAGGTCCTCCTCTCACCCCCACGTCTGGCTAGCTCTGACTCCCAGCTTCCTGTTGGCTCTGCTTCCCTTCAGCAAACTCCTACCACCACAGGCTACATGTGACTACATTCAGCCTATTAGGGGACAGAGTTTGCTTTTAAAGCAAGGGAGGTCTTCAAACTCCCACCTAGGTCTATTAAGGGGCAAGGAAGATCTTCAAACTCCCATTCCCATTACAGAGGTGGATCTATTTTAATGATGGCTGAGAGGACAGAATTCTTATGACACAGACTCCCCCTGGCCTAGTTCAATCTAGACAAAGGGGGTCCACCTCATGCAAACTTATCTGATTAGAACACAAACCTATCTGGCCAGAATTCACCAATTCACCTAGACTAAAATGTCTTAACCTTTTGATCGGATCTGAGTTTTTCCCAGTTAGATGCATCTCATCCAATATTTCATGTTATCATCAGCCCTGCCCTTCAAAGGTTGGCTAGGGGAAAAAAACAAAAACAAAAAAACCTTTGTCCTAATTCAATAATTGGCTATTAATATAAGAGAGAAGTAATCATTTCTTTCAAAAAGATGAGGGTCTATACCAGGATGATGGCAGTGTCAGAAGTGAGAAGGAAGCTTATACAAGACAGATTACAAAAGAAGAAACAACAGGACCTGACAAGAGATTGGATTTGGGGGGGAGAGAAATTGTGGATGACTCTTAGGTTTTCAAGTGTGGAGGATTAGAAGGAAGATGGTTCCCTTGACAGTTATAGAAAACCTATAAAAAGGGGGGTGTTGGGGTGAGGGGAAGAGAATAAACTTAGTTTTAGACATGAGTTTGCAGTGTCTATAGGACGTCTAGTTTGAGATATCTAAAAGGCAGGTTGAGATGGTATATTGAAGGTCAGGAGAGAGGTTAGGGCTGTTTAAATAGATCTAAGAATAATTTGAACAGTAATGATAATTCAATCAACCATGGGAACTGATGAGATCACCAAGTGAAATAGTATATAATAAAAAGGAAAAAGAAGAGGACCCAAAGCAGAGGGGAAACACCCATGGTTAGAAGATATAACCTAGATAAAGATCCAGAAAAGGAGACTGAGAAGGCATGGTCACATAGAAAGGGGTGGAACCAGTAGAGGACTTTGTCACAAAAGCCAAGAGAGAAGAGAATACCAAGAGGAGGGTGGTCAGTGTTGTCAAAGGCTGCAGAGGGGTCAAGAAGGATGAGGGTTGAGAAGACCATTAAAGGGTGATGTAAGTGCCAGGGATTCCCACTTAATAACTCTGGAGGGATTTGGATGGTTCCCATTGCATGGCATGGAAACCTGGGAAGGGGTTTTTCCTTTCCTAGTGATTAGCTCAGTAATATACCCTGGAATAATGCAGTGTATTGTGTGCATCAGTGTAACTCAGAATGAATAAAGCATGTCTAGCATTTAAAACTTATAATGCCTTGCCTCTCTGTGGTGGGTACATGTTAAACACTGGTTGCTCTCATAATATAACAGCTTAGATACCTGTACTCAGGAAGCTAATAAAAGATCCTAGAATGATAGAGAGAAAGCAGAACTATTCAGCTCAAATTATTTTGCTTATGACTTCTTTTTTAGACTGGGAAGGATAAAACAAAAATGTTAACAGAGAATTAACATCTAGTACTGTCTGCTCCTGGCCAAACCCTAGTCTTGTCTACCAGACCTTGTACCATCAATGTTTGGAACAAGAATATACAAGAGACCTGCCTGAACTGAAAAGGAGTGGGGGCAGGAGAGTGTAATGGTAATGGGAATTTGAAGATCTTCCCTGCCCCTTAATAAACCTAAGGGAGTTTGAAGACCTTCCCTGATTTGAAGATCTCCCTTGGCTCCTAACAGGCTGGATTTAATCACAAGGAGCCTGTGATAGGAGGAGTTTGCTGAAGGGTGGATCAGAACCCAAAGGAAGCTAGAAGTCAGAGCAGTTAGAGATGGAGGGAGGAGAGGACACACCCAGGCAGACAGCTAGACTTTTGAGTGTTGGTTTGTGGGAAGGTTAAAGGATAGCGTGGTTCTCTGCTACATTGTGGTATATTAACTTCTATGCTGGATTCGATTTCCTGGTGTTGAGATTTGGTTTTCTAGTGTCTGAATAATTGTTTTGCTTCTGTCTTCTATATGGAGAGTCTGTTATATTTTTCAATTGAGCACTGTGCTGGCATATTCACAGTTGCTGTTGGCACTGTGAATATTGCATTCATCCTACAGACAAGTAATACTTTTTCTCTGTCTTATGGCTAGCAAACTCCCATTCCTCTGCCTTTCTTAATGTCTTTCATTCAGAGTTAGCATGAAGTGGCAAGGCACCCTGGAGAGACCAGAGGAGGCATGTTGTTGTTGTTGTTCAGTTTTTTTTTCAGTTTTCTAAACTTTTCATGATGCCATTTGGGATTTTCTTGGAAGATAACACTGGAGTGGTTTTGCCATTTCCTTCTCCAGCTTGTTTTATAGATAAGGAAACTGAGGCAAACAAGGTTAAGTGACTTGCTTAGGGTCACACAGCTAGTAAGTATCTGAGGCCAGATTTAAATTCAGGTCCTCCTGATTCCAGGCCCAGTGTTCTATCCAATGAGCCACCTAGCTATTCACAGGAGTCACATGCCAGCTTGTTAAACCATCACTGACAGCCCTGCCCCTTAAACCCTGATGGAGACAGCTGGGACACAACCCAAGAACCTTGAGAATAACACTTCCTCTTAAGATGCCCTGCCCTGCTTCTCCCAGTAGCCCTTACAGCATCACTGAGGAAAACAGTCTCTGTGGAGAAGGGTGTCACCAACCTTAATGTCACCAGCACCTTCTGCCCAATAATACCGACTGCAAGGCAAACCCAAGAGCCCCAGGAGCACAAAACCCCTTCCAGATCACTAGTTTTCCCCCCATTTCAGGTCCCACAGTCATTATCCTTAGCTAGGTGGCACAGTGAGTAAGAGCGCCAGCCCAGAGTCAGGAGGACGCGTGATCGGTTCTGGCCTCGGATACTTAACACCCACACAAAAATAACTAGCCATGTAACTGGGCAAGTTACTTAACCCCAAATGCTTTAAAAAAAAGAAAGACAGAAAGGAAGGGAGGAAAGAAGAAAGGAAGGAAGGGAGAGAGAGAGAGAGAGAGAGAGAGAGAGAGAGAGAGAGAGAGAGAGAGAGAAAGAGAGAGAGGAAGGAAGAGAAAGAAAGAAAGAAAGAAAGAAAGAAAGAAAGAAAGAAAGAAAGAAAGAAAGAAAGAAAGAAAGAAAGAAAGAAAGCCAATGGACATGTTGTTGTTGTTGTTGCTCTTTGGTTGTTTCCTTCATGTCCAATTCTTCATGACCCCACTTGGAGTTTTCTTGGCAAAGACACTGGAGTAGTTTGCCATTTCCTTATCCATCTCATTGTACAGATGAGGAACCTGAGGCAAATAGGATTGAGTGACTTGCCCAGGGTGACACAGCTTAGTAAATGTCTGAGGCCAGATTTGAACTTGGGTCTTCCTGACTCCAGGCCCAGTGATCTAATCACTCTTCCACCTAGCTGCTCCAGTGGGCATGAAGCCTGCCAGTTGCTCCTCCAAATGCCATAGCTATACCTACTGAAGATCCAAAAAATTAAGTTCTTGACACCAAAGTTCTTGGCCTCATCAAATGGCTCAACAGTGGAAACTGATATTTTATTAGTAGCAATGACATCAAAGAAGAAGCATTACCACCTACCTCCTTTGCCACTGTATCCCAAGGACCATGGGGCCTATCCATCTGACTTGTAGCTGAAGCCTATATGTGTTGCCTCCCCCATGAGAATACAAGTCCCATGAGAGCAGGAACTATCTTGCTTTTCTATTTGTATTTCCAGCACTTTGCACAGTCAGAACTTAACAAGTGCCTTTTTTTATTCATTCATTTGTTCATTCATTCAACATCTGCTATAAACATAGGTATCATGCAAATATAGACAGGAAAACATTTTACCAGTTTTCTAAAAGGGGAAGAAGGCAAATCCTTCCAAATATAGGGTAGGGTGTTTGTTGCTGATTCCCAGAAAAATTCTAAAACAGATTAATGAAAGGATGTTTTTGAGAGTACTTAAAAAGGAAGTGATGTTCATTATTAGCCTGCATGGGATTACTAAAAGCAAGATGTTTCCTTTTTTTAGTAGGGTTTCTACATTGCTATAGTTCATTAGGGAAATGCTGTAGGCACATAATACCTGAATTTCAGCAAGATGTTGGAGAGCCAACATGGTGGAGGGGACAGTGTGCTGGACTTGGAGGAAGGAAAGACCTAGTAGGTTTGAATACTAAATCAAAAACTTATTAGCTGTGTGATCCTGGACAAGTTACAGAATCTCTCTGAATTTGTCTCATCTATAAAATGGGGTAACATTGGCATTTGCCTCACAGGATTGTTGTATCAAATGACCGATTATAGGTAAGGACTTTTAAAATCTTAAAGGTCTAAATTTTCAAAAGCATAGCCAATGACAGATACTGATAATATCTCTCATGGTTTACTTGGGAACCAGATGGAGAGTTGTTGGCTGGATGATAGGAGAGTTGGGTAGAATTGGAACTAGTTGCATAATTCCTTTTAAGGAATAGTTATTAATATGTCTGTATTAGCCTGATGAGAGGTCTCTAGTGAAGTCCTGCAGGGCTCTACCCATGACACCATGCTACCCAATGTTTTTTTTCAGTGATTTGGATGGAAATATAGGTAACATGCTTGTTAAATCTGTAGATGATGTAAAGTTGAAGGGGCTAGCTAGCACAGAGTATAACAGAACTAAGACTCAGCATCCCAATCACTCTTGGAGTACTCATCACTATCTTGAAAAGGTGGTACCCATATTTGAATGCCACACATGCCTCAAATGCATCATTTGAATGCCCAAATGATCTCAATAGGCTAAGATAAGTCATGTCAAACAAGGTGTCATTTTAATGTAGGATAGGATAGATGTGACTAGAAAGCAATTCCCATAAAAAAAATAAATAAATAAATAAACAAACCTGGGGGCTTTCGTGGCCTGCAAGCTCCACAGGACTTGACAATTTGATATTTCAGCCTTGAAAGTTAATACCATCTTAAGCCGCTTTAACAGAGGTGGGGAGTCTAGAATAAGGGAGGATTCTGTGCCCAAGAGCCCTGGGAAGAGCACAATCGCCCAGACCATTGGTCCTGTTGCCAGCCTGGCATACATAATTTAGGTGAGCAGCCTCTGTGGAGATTCAACCTGGTAATAGCCCCTGCAGGGCTATGGCTGCTGCATCCTCAGTGGCCACAGTTACTGAAGACTTAGAAAAGAAAATTCTCAGCAAATTGTTCATCACCTGAAATGGATATGGCTTTATCAGTGGAAATGAAATGAAAAAAGATGCATTGTAATCAGCTTGGTCGCTGCACCCTAAAGGCACACTTTCTCTCTGGTTTTATGTGTTGTTGGCTCTTTTAGAACATAAGCTTCTGGAGAACAGGGCCTGCCTTGCTTGTCTTTTTGTGTCCTGAGTGTCTCGTACATAGTAAACACTTAATACGTTTTCATACATCACATCCTATCCCAGTCTGATCTCATCTGCAGTGTGGCATTCAAATTTGGGTAGCACCTTTTCTAGATAGTGACAGGAATTCCAGGAGTGATTGGGACAGTGAGTCAGTTGGTGGTAATGTTTAGGCTAACTTAGGCTAAACTAAGCTAGCATAGAGTATGAGCTCTTGGAAGGTAAAGGTTGTGTCTTATTTTAACTTTGCTCTTCCCCCAATGCCTAAGTGTTGTGGGATGTAACATTCATTTCATAAACCTCTATTGTACTTGCTATAAAACTTGGTGATGAGAGAGGATTAGACTTATAGTGTGTGGGTGCAAGAAGAACCAAGACCAATGGATGGACAGTACAGGAAGGCAGGTTTTGGTCTTAAGGAACAAAGAAACTTCTAAGAATTAGAGTTGTCCAGCAATGTGATGAGCTGCCTTGGAAGAGAGATTTCCCTATTACTGCATGTCTTTAAGCAAGGACTTGGGAAACCTATTATAGAAGTAAATCACCCTTCAGTTATAGGTTAGGCTAGATAATCCCTGAGGTCCATGGGGTCCAAGAACCTATGCTCACAGAGAAGAACAGAAGCAATTCTAGAAGAACAGGGCATTTAAAATGACTAAATCTCAGAGCTGGAAGGTCCCTCAGAGAATCATTTAGTCAAAGGACCATAACTATAGAACTATACAGGTCTTGAGAGATCATATGCTATAGACTAGACCCTTCATTTTACAAATGAGGACATTTTGATCTAAAGAGCTTAAGCGATTAGCTCAGTGTCACTGGTCAGAAAATGACAGAACTCAAATTTGGACCCAGATCTACAGCACTCTTACCACTATGTGACACTGTCAATGGTATATAATGACAAATATCTATACAAATACCATTATTTATTATTGTTTCTCATTCCTAGCAATTATCTTCTCTTACCAATTTTGGGGTGCCTACACTTATTTTCCCTGTCCCTATTCTGATTAGCAACCCCCCAAAATAACCCTTTACATACACCTATTTTGTGGGTCCCTCAGACATTACCACCTTCAGCTTTCCTCATTCCATTCTAGGCCCTTCTCAAAACTGTGCCCATGCCAACATCCTTATTCTGGCGGCTCCCCATCTGTCCATGATAGGACTCTCCTGAGCCCCACACCCCCTCCCTCATTCTGTAAGTTACCTCCTGTCTTGATTCTGAAGAAAGTAAATCTGCTGAAAAAGACACTGATGAGTTCAATGATCAAATGGCAGTAAGTAAGAGTTTCTCCCTCCCAGGGGTATTGTAAGGATCAAATCAGATATTTGGAAAGTGCCTAGAACATAATAAGTGCTTAATAAATAACCTGTTTGGTTTTTTCCCTTTCAAACTAGTGAAATTTCCGTCATGAGTCCAACCTCTCCTATTTTACAGATGGGGAAACTGAGACCATGAGAGGTTAAATAACTTGCCTGAGGTTACACAATTACTAAGTGGCAGACCTGGGGTTCACACCCAGATCCTCCCACTCTAAATCCAGGACTTTTTCTACAGTGGCACAGTGCCCCTCTTAGAGGACAGTGATCAGAACTGTAACCAAGGTGGGGTGTCTAGGGCTTTGTCCCAGGGTGCCAGTGTTGTTATGTTCCTCCTGATGATCTCAAGATTGCTTCTCTTCATCTAGCAGTCCTCTGCCAGCCTAAGCTACATGTCAAGACCTTGCTCTTTTTTTTTTTTTTTTAAAGCAATTGGGGTTAAGTAACTTGCTCAAGGTTACACGGCCAGTCATTATTTATGCGTGGGTGCTCATTTTCTGAGGCCGGTTTCGATCCTGGGTCATCCCAACTCCGAGGCCGGCGCTCTTACTCACTGCATCACCTAGCCACCCCAAGACCTTGCTCTTTTGATCAACTTCTAGGTTACCACCCTCAAGATCCAATGACCACAAGACACATTTTTTCAGGGCCTCCTTCACTCCTTTGGAGGTCTTTGGGTTTGGCCTTTTGACCAAGTCCAAGTTTTACAGAATAGAGTCTTTTATTAAAGGGATTTGTTCTGTGAAGTTTGGATTCAGTCAAAGGACCACAATTGAGGACCTAGATATGTAGCCTTGATGGTGCAGGTTCCCCTCCCCTGCTGGACTCTCTGGAGGAGCATCGTTTTGTGGTTGCCCCAGGTAAAAACAAATCCCTAGGAATGGTTACAGCAGAGACATATATTTACCAGTATGATGCCTACACTCTTACCCTCCCTTCGTGCCTAGCTTTTACTTCCCTTGGCCACCTCCCTCACAGCTCTAGTCTTCTTTCTCTTAATAGAACTCAAGTGGGCAGTGGAAGGTAGGAAACCACAGACAATACAAAAAAATAAAAGGCAGATAAGTATAGCATCATAGATGTAGAACTTGAAGAAGCCTTAGAAGCAGTGTAGGCCAATACTCTCACCCCCCACCTTCCATTTTACAGATGAGGAGACTGAGGCCCAGGTGTTTTGTCTATGATCACACTTCATTGAGTCACTGGGGGGAGGGGGATGAGGGTGGTTTATTTTGGTCCGTTCCAGCCAGATTTTTTTTCTCTTCCTTGTCTTCATCCCTAGGTTAGATCAAGAAGGGAGCCAGGCGAACTCTATTAATTGGTGAAATCTACCCCAGTGCCCAGCAGCCCATGGCTTTGCCTGCCCCTTTCACCACTCCAGGCAACTCGGTACAAACCAGTCAGTCTTCATTAAGACAAGACACACCTGTTACCTGAATTGAACTCTGCCCTTCTTCCTGGTGGCAATTAGTCGGGCCCTGACTGGCTGGAAGGCGTTTGCTTCCCCTTGCTCTCTCTGCAGTCCTTTCTCTCTTCATTGGGGCTATCAGATTCTCCTGCCCAGGGGTCCCGCTGTCGGTTATTATGTTGCAGTGGCTGCCATGCCTTCCCTTTTAAGCTGCCCTTGGAGAGGAATTTTAATGTGTGCAGCAGACAGCAGAGAAGAGGGAAAGGGGAGGGGGGTGGAACTCGGGCTTCTTAGGCCAGAGAAGGGGCCTCACACCACATTGTTTTCAACTTCAAAGACACAGCTTCAAGAACCCAGAATTTATTTATTTTTTATTTCCAGCAAAGGTGAAGCTGGAGCAACTGCTCCAATTCTCAAAGGGCCACCCCAGGGTGAAGCAGAATTTCTAGGAGGGAGAGACTGTCCTGAACACAGTTAAAGAGGGTTGAGGAAGCCCTATGTCCACACCCCTAGCTCTGTGGTTCTGAAACCACACCACGATGTGCTGAGGCCAAGACAATCTCCCTGCACTTGTCACTACCAGCCTCCTAGCCTTAAAACAGGCTTCGGAGCTAGGATGGACCCTAGAAATTGTCTCCTCTAAACTCTTCATTTAACAGATGAGGAAACTGAAGCCCAGAAAGATGAAGCAAGTGACTTGTCCAAGATCACACAGTCGAGCTGTGTGACAGTGTCATTCATCCACACACTATCTCCTTGAGTCAAAATGGCTTTAGTGTAGCTAGAAAGACAGTCTCTGGAATCAGAGCACCTGGGGGCTAGACTTAACTCTTTTCCTTAGCTGTGTGCCCCTCTGCAAGATAGTCTGGAGACCCTTTGAGTCTTCAGTTCCCTCTTTGGTAAAATGAGACCATTGGAATGGATAATCACTAAAACCCCTTTTAGCTATTTAAAAGGCTATTTATCACTCTATGACCTTAGGTCACTCATTTTACAGTGAAGAAGGTTTTTTGTTATTTTTAAAATATCAAACCACACACTTTACTACTGCAATCAAAACTCTTCTAGCCCCAGAAGTCTCTGTTTTGTGACTCTATTGCTCAGGGGCTAAGACAAAGGAGGGTGGTTGTGCTCCTTCATTCTTTTTTTTTTCTTTTTGGAGGGCAATTGGAGTTAAGTGACTTGCCCAAGGTCACATGGCTAGTTAAGTGTTAAGTGTCTGAGGTTGGATTTGAACTCAGGTCCTCCTGATTCCAGGGTTGGTGCTCTATTCACTGCGCCACCTAGCTGCCCCTGCTCCTTCATTCTTGAAGAAGACCAAAATGTCACCACTATGTTGAAGTCAAGGTACAGTGTGTCTGACTGGCTGATCAGACCAGTATGAGCTCAGAAAGCACTACTACAGGCCGGGCACAAAGAGTTCACATGAACATTTGGAGCGGAGATGTCTCTAAATTTGTGCAGCTCACATTTCTTTCAAGCTACTGCAATTCTGCTTTGCTCCTAGGGCACAGAACGTTCTTTGATTATGGGCACACCATGCTGGGTGGTCCTCTGCCAGTACCTCTCATGTCTCATAATCAATTCCAAAGTTCTTCAGAGAGACCTTGAGAGGGTCCTTGTATTGCTTCTGATGTCAGTGTGAGTACTTGTCTTGTGTGAGTTATCTTTGAAGTAGTCTTTTAGGCAAACGTGCATTTCCCATTTGGGTTACATGGCCAGCCCATTGGAGTTGCACTCTCTGCAGTAGAATTTGATAGCGAGATGGAGATAGAAGGGAGTAGAGTTTCCAGCTAAGCTGAGGATTGGGGTTCTTGCCACCTAAGCAAAATTGATAAAAAGGTTATGTTTCTTTTTGGATGTCTAACTTTCCCCTGAGTGCCCAAAGTCCTCACATTGCCCCTTGGCTACCCTCAACCCCCACTACCATATTTCACTAGGGACTGGCCTTCCAGGTGTTTTCTATGCCATCCCTCATGTCCATGGACCAATTAAAATGTACCTGCCCTGAACCCATTTCTTCCAGTTTCTGCTCTCTATAGGGAGATAATGAGGCCAGTAATAGATCAGGAGAGTTAAAATTTCACAACCACCACCTCTCCCGGTGACTCTGCATTTTTTTCTGTAAGGCAATTGGAGTTAAGTGACTTATCCAGGGTCACAGAGCTAGTAAGTGTCATCTCTGAGGCCAGATTTAAAGTCAGGTCCCCCTGACTCCGGAGTCGGCTCTTTATCCACTGCACCACCTAGCTACTCCACTCCTTGTTATTTTTAAAAGAAGCCTTCCCTAAACACAACACCTCAAGCTGAAGGAATTTCAGGAACCATAGCTGTCACATGGGAAAAAGAAATTTGAGTAGCAGGATCTTTGGATGCCTCTCAAATAATGCCAGGTTAGTAGCTGCCGTTTTGTATGCCTCAGGTGGACCCTGCCAGTCATATTAGGAAAAAGCAAAGTTGACCAAGAGGTCTTAGTGAAGATTGTTTTGTTTTTTTCCTATGGTCTAACAACACAGCCAGCTTGTAGGGAGTCAAAGGCTGCCCTGGGAATCTGCCCCAGGGGCCACGTAGGATTTGTGTATCATTTGCATTGAATTTACATACCTCTAGGTAGACTGTGCTTTTCACCCTCAGGAAGTTTCCAAGTTAAAACATCTTTCCTGTTCCCCTAAGGATGTAATTCTTATCTCACTCTCTGTTCCTTCTCAATCATCACCCATTATATTTGACCCAGATCCCCTGCAACAGACTGAGAGTAGAGAGGCAAGAGGCCCAGAGATAGAGAGAGAGTGTGTGTGTGTGTGTGTGTGTGTGTGTGTGTGTGTGTGTGTGTGTGTGAGAGAGAGAGAGAGAGAGAGAGAGAGAGAGAGAGAGAGAGAGAGACCAGGAGATGGTGTGTATGTGTGTGATGCATAGGAGAATGTTCTGCCAGCCAGAAACTGGCTGAACCGATCTGGTGCCAGTTGCCCTGGTAGTGCTAGGAGCCTGAACCCTATAACAGTTACCCTTCTTTTGGGGGATGGGTGGGGGGAGGGGGTGATCAAACCAGACTAGAGAGAAGAGCCTGGGCCCAGCAGCCAGGATTCTCTAGCTTCTAGGCTGGGCCTTTGTTGTCCTCCACTTTGGGCAGGTCTCTTAACGTCTCTGTGCCAGAGGATTTAAGAATCCCTGCCTGGCCTGGCACCCAGGGTAGTAGCGAGGATCAAAGGAGATAATGCATATGAAAGCACTTCAAAAAGCATTAAGTATTATAAAAATGCAAAGAATTTTTAAAGCACCATCAGCCTACTTCCCGCTGGAAGCCAGACCGTAAATTGTACACCTGCACTATAGAAATGTGTCTTTTTGAACCCAGTACCTACCATAATCTGTACCCCAGCATCAACTCTGCTGCCCCCCCCCCCAACACACACGAGTCTTTGGCACAGAATTATTGGCATCTCCCCCTCCTACCTGTACACTGGCATCACATTCCCTGCAGGTAGCAGTTTCTTCCCAGAGGAAGATGCAGATCTCTTGGAAGAGAGCCAACTCTAGGCACTGGGTATGTGTGATGTGGGGAGCAGCCCCTCCCTTCTTCCCTCCTCTGCTTTTGCCTTCTTAAGATTTCCCCCTTGCCCTGGAGCTCCCAGCTCCTCGACACCAGTGGAGGGAAGCTGGAGTCTAATCCTTGCTTCTGCCCTTTAAATGGTTGTGTGTTCTGGTCTTTGTTGTGGTTTCATTTTTATCTTCTCAGGATTTAGAACTGGAAAACGTTCAGCCTGCTTGCAGCTACAATGTTTGCTCAAGCGCCAGGCCAGAGACCACCCCTCGGCCCCCACTGCCCACTCTCCCCCCACCTGCTTCCACTGGATTCCCCAGGACCCTGAACAAGACAGCCTTGGCTCCCTAGCTTCCTGGAGGTGAGGAGAGATGATTGCCATCCTGGAAATGATGAAAAGAAGAGCTGAAGGAGAAGGCAAGAGATTACAAGGGATCAGGGAGTCTCTTTAAGTACATGGCAGCATACACGGGGCCATGGTCTTGTGTAGTTATCTAGCTGGAGGCTGGCTTGGCAGCTGGCACCGGGAAGGGACTGAGCATGAGGGCTGGCTGGAGGCTGGGGGATCAAGGGGCTGTTGGCCACCTTTGGATGCACACTTTCAAAGGACATGGCTAGCGATGCCTGTGTACTTTACCTTGTTCCAAGGATCGCTTGGTAAATACTGACCTAGCCCTCCCCTCCACAGTCAGGAACAACAGAAAAGGCAATATGAGTATTTCTTTATAGGACAGTGGGTGGGAAATATAGCAACTCCAATAATGAACAAGCCAATTGTGTCTCCATTGGAGCTGCTCTGTCTCCAGACTAACTCCCACCGAGGCCCTGAAAAGGCAAGGCCAAATATTGAGATCCCACTCAGGAGGTGTCAGGGAAACTGAGATGCAGAGAAATGGAAACAGAATGTTAGAGCTGGCTGAGAGCTCAGAGATCAACCTCATTTTGCAAATGAGGAAACAGAGGCTCACAGAGGGGAAGTGATTTGTCCAAGGTAGGCAGCTATGTGGTGAAGTGGACAGAGTGTCTTCCTAACTGCAAACCCTGCACTCAGACACTTCCTAGCTGTGGGACCCCGGATAAGTCATTTAACCCATTTGCCTCAGTTTCCCCATCTGTCAAATGATCTGACAAAGGAAATGGCAAACCACTCCAGTATCTCTGCCAAGAAAACCCCACCCAAACAGGGTCGTGAAAGGACTAAACAACAAAAACTCTTTCCATACTCCATTCCATCCTCTATTGAGATGCCAAAAAAATTTTCCTGAAGTTCATGTTTGGTCATGTTACACCCTCCCTACTGGCTGGCTCCCTATTACTTCTGGAATCAAATATGAAATGCTGTTTGGCATTTAAAGCCCTTTTCAACCTGACTCTAACCTCCCTTTCCAGTCTTCTTACACCGCCCGCCGCCCCCACCACATGGTAATGTCCTATTTGCTGTTCCTCACAAACCATCCTTCATCTCTCTGTGTATTTACACTCTCTGCCTGCCACCCCTGGAAAGATCTCTCTCCTCTCGTTGGCCTCCTGGATTCCTTAAGGACTCGGCCCAAATCCTACCTTCTGCAGGAGGCTTCTCCAAGTCCCCTCCCTGCCCAGCTGTTAGCACCTTTCCCCTGAGTTTACTTTTTATTTGTACTGTATGTATATGCCATGTACATAATTATTTACATATTGTCTCCCCAGTAGAATATGAGCTCCTTGAGGGTAGGGACTGTGTTTTTGCTTTTCTCTGTACCTTCCAGCACTTAGCACGATGCTTGGCACATAGGACTAGTTAATAAATACCTGCCTGACTGGAGAAGCATGTAGGCTTGCTTGGGGCTGGTGAGGAAAATAAAATGAATGGAAGAAGGAAAGAATGAAGCAAAGGAGGAAGGAAAAGAAGAAAGGAAGGCAAGAAAGGTGGGAGGAAAGTTAAAAGGAGATGAGATGAAAGGGGGAGAGAAACATCTTTTTTCCTTTATGGAAGGACCCACTTGCTTGGGGCCAGGTGACAAAGCTAGAGAGATGTAAGACTTTCTTGTCCCCACATATCCCCAAGAGCTGGCCTTGCTTCCTGACAATACTAGCCATGCTCACTCAGTGCATCCCTCCAGCTTAATACCCTGAGCTCCTTAAATGGTACTGAATCTAACTGAGTGGTGGATAAACATTTGTTTCACAGCTCACAAAGCAGGACTGCTGGCTACCGGCAGGCTCAATGTAATGAGTTCCATTTTGGACCCCGGGGAGCATTTAGAATGGGCTCTTCTTTGCCCAAGCTGCCAGTCAAGCTGGTACCAGGGGGAAAGAAAAAACACAGCACTAATCTCTTTCTCACCATCCCCATCCATAGCTGGAATCCCCATGAGCCAGGAACTGTTACATCCTCATGTACCGTGCTCTTGGCACACAGAGAGGTGTGGGGTGGGCTGTACCACCCTGACTGAGGGCAGATGGGTGTCTCCCATCCTCTCATTTACCACAAAGTTGCCTCCTGACATCTAGGAACAATCCCAGTGTTCCCTTCTCTAGATCCCATATGGTACATAAATACTCCTCTCTTAGTTTTGCCATGGCAGCCTTGATTCTCCACATAGCCTTTATATTTGGAAGGTCTCTCCTAACTAGTCTCTCTGAGTGAGAAGCAATGATGTCTGGAGATGGGAGAGGTTGGACTGGCAAGTTGGTATGGCTGTTCCAAGCTGATGACTGCTTCCCTTCCCAGCATTCTTTGTTCCCTAGTCCATAGGGAGTAGTTAGGTGATCCAGTGAATAGAGTACCAAGCCTAGAGTTAGAAAGATTCATCTTTGTGAGTTCAAATCTGGCCTCAGACATTTACTAGCTATGTGACCTTAGGCTTAACCCTGTTTGCCTCAGTTTCCTCATCTGTCAAATGAGCTGGAGAAGGAAATGATGAACCATTCCCGTTTTCTGCCAAGAAAACCCCAAATGGGGTCATGGGGAATTGGACACAACTGAAACAGCTGAACAACAAATCATGTAGAAGGGGCATTTGTTTTGTTCTGCTTGGCCCCAGAAGACAACACTGGGGGTAATAGGTGGGAATTTCAGAAGCAGATTACAGCTTGATCCAACGCTGAAGATGCCAAGGTCATCTACTGCAACCTGGGCCATCACTAGGCATTCTGACTTTTGTCTTGCTGCTGACCCGCCATGACTCAGGAAGAGAGAGGCTGATGACTTGGTTCAGTTCTGCCTCACTTAAATCCAATTCACACACAAGTTAAGACATCACCATGTGATGTCATTGGTCCTCTTGGGAAAACAAAGGACAAATACCAACTTATATGTGTATAAATTTCTCCCTCATTACAATGTAAGATCTTTGAGGGCAGATTGTTTTTGCTTTGTATTCCCAGCATTTAGTAGAGTGCCCAACACATGGTAAGAGCTTAATATATCCCTGCTGATGGATTGAAAGTATCAGATAAAATATTTGATTCCTAATCTTGGACTCCATGGGGCAGCTAGGTGGCACAGTGAGTAGAGCGTTGGCCCTGGAGTCAGAAGGACCTGAGTTTGGATCCAACCTCAGACACTTAACGTACACACAAACAAAAAAACCTAGCCGTGTGACCTTGGGCAAGTTACTTAACCCCAATTGCCCTCCAAAAACAAACAAACAAACAAAAAAATCTTGGACTCCAGAGTCAGTGGTTTTTCTATTGTGTCATGCTAATGTATCTTTGATTGAGAGTAATGAGACCCACTCCAAGCTGTCATGTGATTCTGGAGATTGAGTCAAATTCTACAAAGCAGAACTATGGCAAACTTGGGGGGGGAGATGTCATCAAATCAGTTAAATTTTCTTTTTTTGGGGGGGGGATTAAATGACTTGGCCAAAGTCATACATCTAGCAAGTATTGTCTGAGGCTGGATTTGAACTCAGGTCCTCCTGACTCCAGGGTGGGTGCTCTATTCACTGCACCACCTAGCCACCCAAATCAGTTGAATTTTGGAGACAATTTTAATTGGTGGAAGGACACCTTCAGGATAAACCTCGGACCTGAGGATGTAAGGCTCAGTGGAGCACACCTCAATACTGGGAAGAAACAAAGGCCTGTTAGGATCATTAGGCAGCTGATGGAAAGTATATGGCCAGAGGAGGGAGCATAGAAGCAAGGATGGGGAGAGGCACACCAGGGATCTGGCCACTGTGGTGAGCAATCTAACATTCTTGCAAACTAAGTATTAAACTTGCTTATTTCTACCTGCAGATGCAGTACAAATGTAATCAAAGGGCTCTAAACTTTGGCCCTGGATGGGGCATAGGCCAGTTGTTCTCTCCCAGCTATGGATACTGTTATGAGGGCAGAGGCCCAGTTGTCCTGTCCATTTTGACAGAGCAGAAAAGGGCAGAAAGATATGAGTGGAGCCTGGCCACCATGAAGTCTGTGCCCAAATGTCCAGCATTTGCTTCTTCTTGAAACCTTTCTTCCTCTTGCTTCTTCTCCTCATCCTCCTCCCCTCCTCCCCTCCCCTCCCCAACACTGTGTGGTGCAGCCGGAAGGAGCTGAGGGCCAGTTGATATTACAAATAAATGGTAATTACATTATTGGCCTTTTAGCACTTCCTCTGTGGATATTAATAGCCATTAATGCCCTGCTGTTCAGCACCACACAGGAGTCCAGGCAGCTAGCCAGCCAGTACACCAAGGCAGGTCACTGCTGTGTGCCCCCTCCTGTCCCTCCTTCATCAGCTCATTTGCTCCAGAATTATAAGACAGGAAATGAGCAAGAAAAGACAAAGTGAGGGTGGAGTGAGGTGATAAGAAAAAGGAAAACTAAGGAAAAAAGGAAAAAATAAAGTTAAGCAGGTTAGTTTTCTGATTGGACTATATTCTAAACTTCTTGGACCAAAGGTCATTTTATAGACTTTTGAGGTTTACAAAATGCTTTCCTTTCCACAACCTGATAAAGCAGACAATTATAAGTATTATCCCAATTTTACAGCTGAGGAAGCTCTAAGAGGTTAAGTGACCAGACAAAGATCATTCTACTCATTAAGTATCAGAAGCAAAATTCAAATCCAGGTCTCCTGACATTAACACCATTGCCTTTTTCCAGTACACAATGCCAGAGCAGCAGCATCTTCCCCCAGTGTTAGTAAACCTTCCTTTAGAGCTGTCAGGACTAAGGAAAATCTTCAGGGAAGAGTTGTGAGAGGAGGGGGAGTTGTTAGATGGGGTTAGTATAGAAGAAAACAGTTTCGTGTTACTGCCCACCCCTCTGCATTGCTGCTTCCTAGAGGTGTAGACCCAGCAGGTCACAAAGCATGTCCTGGGACTCCCAGAAGACTCCACAGCTTTTCAGATGATCTATTGTTCCTCCCAAATGCCATAATGGACTGCTCACTTATAATGGGGATTGTCAAAATCTCCTTAAGGCCCCACTAGAAAGCCTTGAATCCTTGATCTATTCAGCACCAAAAGGCAAGTGTTGAGGAAGTTGATTCTAGTCCAAATCCAGGTATCAATTCGAGACATTTTCACCGCCTCTGACAACCACGCACAATCAATCAATAACATAATCCTCTGTGGGTAGAGCATAGAAACAAAGCCCCACCTTGCCTTTTAAACACAGCATCATTAGTCTTAGGATAAACTATAAATTGATGCATACAACAAGCAGGCAGGGCTGCGTCCTGGGGAATGTGAGCAGATGAAATAGCAGTACTTTATGGTAAATGACAAATCATTACTCGTTCTCTTCCCGATCAAATGTAATGCCATCAATCACGTGGTGGACGCATTGGGCCTGAAGAGAGATAGGGTACCACCATCCAGATACTGATGCTGCCACTGCTGATGCTATTGCTGCTGTTACTGATGCTGTTGGGCCACTGACCTGGGTGACTGATTGGGGTACTTCTCCCCTCTCAGAGATGTGGAAATTAGAATGGCCTTCTTAGGGCCAGTCCTTTAGCCCATCAAAAGAAAAGATTGTTCATAGGGCTGCACTGAGCAAGGAATCCTTTCACTTGTAAGGTCATTAGGGGCAGAGACCACCTCTTATGATCTTAGATGACATGAAACCCTGTTATTTCTGCTGTGGGGCCACATAGTCAGCCCCATTAGGTGGATCAAGTGGCCATATTTATGGTATCACAGAATCTCAAAATCGGAAAGGATTTTAGAAGACATTCAGTCCAAACAAACATTCTATACCTGAACAAAAATCATTTCTATAGTGTCTTTAACAAGGGGTCATCTAATCTTTTCCTGAAGACCTCCAGCGAAGGAAATCTATGAGCTCCCAAAGGCAGTCGGTTCACTGCACTTTGAGACACTTTTCACTATAAGGATTTTTATCCTTAAATAAAGGTATAAGTGCTGAAAGTCCTTCCTGCTTTGAAATCTCTCCCCTTATACCCCAGCTGTCATGATGCATAAAAATTCATTTAGTTGCTTTTTTGGGTTAAAGCACTGTCTCCAGAAAGTGAGGACACAAGTATAGTATCTTACCCAGCAGGACTGAGTGGATGGGGGAAAGCAGCACATTTGTGGTAAGAGAGAGCCCTGGATTTGTCCTCAAAATATATCACTTGAAGACCCAGTTTTATCATGTATCAGTTCTGAGACAACTTCTTTGAGGTCCAGTTTCCTAACTTGTAAACCAAACAATGCTAGTCCTGCCTTCCTCCCAAAGATATTAGAAGATCAAATGAGAAAATGAACGTGAAAGTGCTTTGGAAATTGGAAATCACTATAACAGTGGGGCATGTTAGAACTGTAGTATCCTGGAACTAGAAGGTACCTTAGAGTTATCTAGTCAAAGGTCTACCCAAACTGTTAATTATGACCAATATCTGGCTATAGTCTCCCTTTCCAATCCAAATCCTGCCCTTATCCCTAGTGACTTCCACTGGTGCCTTGTCAACACTTGTAGCAGTATTGCCTCTCATTAGCTTCCTTTACTACTTTGTCCTTTGACCACTATAAGAGTGGTCAAATCTCAGACCTAATCTTTACCTTAACACCCCATCGACCTTAATATCCTTAACTCTGAGATCTCACCTTTCTGAATATAGTCTTCCTGTTCTTTTACCACTCTCACCACCTCATGTCTCCTGGATATTATCTTCAGACTTATTGGTCTTGGGTCTGCAGTTCCTCCCTATCATGCAAGATGACAACCCCTTGGTCTCATTTGTCTTTTTTTATTGTCTTGGAATTAAGCCATTTCAACAAGGCCCTGTCTTCCATTTTTGACTCTCTCTCCTCTTTTCTAATTCCCAACTCATACTAAATACTATTGACAGCCTTCTTTGTGCCTTTGTGTTACTAGAAGTTGATGATGTCAAATCACTGCTCTGACTGGGCCTACTCCAAATTCATTTGGGCCCTCATCACCACAGAACAATCCTTTTATTCACTTCTGATTGACATCTAATCATTTCCTCTGGGTTCCAGTTCTGGATTTCTAACTAACTACTAGAATGTTTGTAATGGGAATATAAATTTATGTTGTTGCCACCTTTCTAAGATTGTATTGTGTAAGATCTTCCCTGCCCCTAGGTTAAGTGCACCTGGAGCCTGTGGTGGGAGGCTTGTTTTTCAGGAGATACTTTGTGATTGGGCAGTGGGTCAAGAGGGTTGTGACATTCTCTGAGCCAGGAGAAGGCTATATAAAACCTTGATGTGAAGCTTTGTTTTGGGAATCACTTTGAGAAGTGTTGTGTGATTTGACCAGACAAGATTCTGGGCAGCTGTTGAGAACTCCCCGGCTTTGAAAAACCCAGATGTTGATGCTTCCCTCTCTGGTAACTGACTAGATATGGATGTAATGGTTGGACAGGTGGAGGCCTGTCTGCTTGAAATGTTTCTCTGTCTTGTAACTCTTGCTTGTAATCTCTGTATACTCTGAAGTTTGGGGTGCTGACTTTTTCCCCTGAACTAGGTAAATGATATATGTTTGATTGATTAAAGCAATATTGTTAACCCATTTTGAGTTGCTTTCCTTTAGAAAAGCAGACCTAAGAACCTGTGTTGGCAGCCACTGTGGGGATGCTGGGGTGCTTGCTGTTACAAACTGCTAGAATGTTCTACCAAATACCTCAAACTCAATATGAAAAATTGAATAGTTTTCCCTCAAAAAACTTGCCTGTTTTCCCAACTTCTATGTTTCTGTTAAGGATGCCATGATTATCCAAGGTAGTAAGGTTTGAGACTTTGGCTCTTCCCTGTTCTATCTCCCTTCTCCAATCCTGTCCCCAACCTGACCTCTCACATCTATTCATTTAATAAGTTGTATTGATTCTATCTCCACACCTTCTCTCATATCTCTCTTCCTTTCCCCTCAGCTTTTTTGTTTGTTGTTGGTGTTGAGTTGTTTCAATCATGTCTGATTCTTTGTGATCTCATTTGGGGTTTTCTTGGCAAAGACACTAGAATGGTTTGCCATTTTCTTCTCCAGTTCATTCTGTGGCTCCAAAAACTGTAGCATGCACAGTTGCCACACTCTGGTAAAACTGTCTTGGAAGACAGGTTAAACCAAGTTAAGGGTAACCCATAGGCCCTAAACTCATTGGTGAGTTACAGGGGAGGGGGATCTTGACTTTATCTTGCCACTGGACTTCAATGATTCAGGAAGGGGGAGTGGGTTGATGACTGTGCAACTCTGCCTCACTTAAATTTAATTCATTAACAAGTCAAGACATAACCCTATGATGTCATTGGTCCTCTTTGAAAATGAAGGATGAACAACAATAGATGAGGAAAATGAGGCAGTTTACAGTGCTTCCAAAATAATATTCCTAGTGCATGGGTCTGATTGTATCACCTGCCTACCTTAAAACCTTCCATGGTGTCTTCCCATTTTATCCCATAGTTATCCTGGCATTCAAGACCTTCCACAATCTGATGTCAGCCTACCTTTTCAGCCTTTCTGTACCCTCCTCCTCTTTTCATAGTCCATTCAAAATTCAACAGTCAGGGGGCGGCTAGGTGGCGCAGTGAATAGAGCGCCGGCCCTGGAATCAGAAGGACCTGAGTTCGGAGCCGGCCTCCAACACTTAATCCATACAAACAAACAAAAAAAAAAACCTAGCCGTGTAACCTTGGGCAAGTTACTTAACCCCAATTGCCCTAAAGGGGCGGCTAGGTGGCGCAGTGAGTAAGAGCGCCGGCCTCGGAGTTTGGATAACCCGAGATCAGATCCGGCCTCAGAAAATGAGCACCCACGCATAAATAATGACTAGCCGTGTAACCTTGAGCAAGTTACTTAACCCCAATTGCTTTTAAAAAAAAAATTCAACAGTCAGTCCAAGAATTTCCCCAATCTTGTCCATCCCTCTCCTATTTTTATGCACTCACAGGCTACTTCTTCTATCTTGAATGCACTCTTGCCACATCTCTGCTTGTGGTAATTCTTCTCTTTCTTTAATATCTTTCACATCTGTACCCTCATATGGTTAACACCCCAAATCAGACGCTTATTATCTCTGATTCGACTATTATAATAGACTACTGAGTCCCACTGCTTCTATTCTCTCCTGCAGTCTAGACTATTAGTTGTTACCAGAGTCCATTCTGTTGTTTCCTATCTCCATGCATTCATATGGTTTATCCCAGGGGTGGGAAATCTGCAGCCTTGAGGCCACACAGAGCCTTCTAGGCACTTGGGTGCAGCCTTTTGACTGAGTCCAAGTTTTACAGAACAAATCCTTTTATTAAGGGGACTTACCCTGGGAAGTTTGGATTCAGTCAAAGGGCCACATTTCAGGACTTAAAAGGCTACATGTGGCCTTGAGGCAGCAGGTTCCTCACTCCTGGGCTACCCTATATTTGTGCCTGTTGAAATCCTTATCCCATCTCTAAAGTCCAGTTCATATGTTTTCTCCATCAAGCTTTTCCTGGTTCCCTCCTTTAGAAGCGTTTTCTCCCTCAAATTGTTCATATTTCACTATCTAGCCCTTTCCTTTCCTTTCCTTTCCTTTCCTTTCCTTTCCTTTCCTTTCCTTTCCTTTCCTTTCCTTTCCTTTCCTTTCCTTTCCTTTCCTTTCCTTTCCTTCCCTTCCCTTCCCTTCCCTTCCCTTCCCTTCCCTTCCCTTCCCTTCCCTTCCTTCCCTTCCTTCCCTTCCCCCCCTTCCCCTCCCTTCCCTTCCCTTCCTTCCCTTCCCTTCCTTCCCTTCCCTTCCCCTCCCTTCCCTTCCCTTCCCTTCCCTTCCCTTCCCTTCCCTTCCCTTCCCTTCCCTTCCCTTCCCTTCCCTTCCCTTCCCTTTCCTTTCCTCTTCATAATCTATTATTGGAATCTGTGTCATATCATGCTCCTATTCCCTACCCTGCACCACTAAATCTTAACTTCCTTAAGACAAACTGTTGTTTTTCACTTTTATGTTCCCAGGGCTCAACAACAGTTACTACAACCATTTATTAAGAACAGTGTCTTGCACATAGTAAGTGTTTAATAAATGTTAAATCATCAAATTAAATTAATGTACCAGTCAATGTGGGTTTGTTTGTGTTTTTTAGCTTTTTAGCTCCTGGCTTGACTTTGCATTTGGACTTCACATTCTTGCCCCAAGTCTTCCCACTTTGGAGAATCCAAGCCCCTGGTATTAATCTGCTGATTGGTGATTCCCCAGCTTAGAATATAATATCAGGAGGATCCCTAGTCATGATCACTTCATTCTTGGGTTGATTTACTTCTCAGCCTTCTAACCACCAGCCTTTCTAGCAGTGGGTTCCCCTTCTTTCCTTCCCTTCCATTCATTTTCTAGCTCTTCTTTGTGTGTTGTCATCTTCCATTAGAATGTAAGCTCCTTGAAGGTAGAGACTATATTATTTACTTGTATTTGTTTTTTTATATTATTTTCAACTCCAAGTCTTTTCCTTTCACTTCTCCCTGCCCTGCCCATTGAAAAGCTAAGAGAAACAAAATTATTACTAATTTGTATAGTCAAGCAAAATACTTTTCCCCATTAGCCATGTGTTTCAATCTGTTTGCTTGTATTTGTATCCCTACTCCTTTGCACAGGAAAATAATTAATAAACACTTGCTCTGTCCATCTATGTGCCTATTTGTCTATTTCTGTCCATCTGTAATAAGAAATAGAGGTAAGACTTGAAGTCAGGTTCTCTGTCTCTAGAGTCAGGTTTGACTGAATGTGGCTAGATTCAAATACCATCTCTTCTCAGTGCCCAAACTTCTGGACAATACAATGAATAAATGGGTCCAATCCCATTGTTGAACTGAATTGAACAACCACTAGGGACCCCTGAAAACTTGTAAGCACCTGTGTAACAGGGGAGTGATGCAAGATGCCAGGCCCTTCTTTTTCATTAACAAGCTAAATGATTTTGAGCAAGTCATTTCCTTTCTTTGGGCCTCAATTTCCTCATCTTTAAAATACTAAATCTCTAATTAAAGTCCCTCTCAACTCCGTAATTCCCATGAAAACCAATGGCAGCTTTGGACAAACAAATAGTCAATAGAGTGGGAAAAAATCAGTCAATTGAGTTGTTTGACTAAACCCACTGGTCGATAGGAATTAATAGAGTAAATTCAGCCTTCAGGGGATGAAAAAACCAAATGGTAGATCAGTCGTTTTCCATAATATAGTCAAACCCTAGGTGTTTTCATTGACTGTCTCCCATAACCGGGATGTTCTCTCTTTTTACTCCTTCATCCTAAGTTACCTAACTTCCTTCATATTCCGGCTAAAATTCTACCTTCTGAGGTATGTGGGTGTTCAGGGAGGGCTAGGACCTCTGGTGTGAGGGCTGCTGAGCCCTTTTCAAGGCTGCTCATCCCCCTTGGTATCCATATGCCACCCAACTCTCATTTGTGGCCCCAAGAAGTATAGCATTCACAGCAGTCACACCCTGGTAAAACTGTCTCAGCAGATGGGCTAAACCAGGTTGAGGGGAACTGAGAGGCCTCCAACCCATTGGTGACATAGGAGCATGTCTATCCCAAGCATCCATGGTAGAATGGACAGATGATTACAAGCAGTTCCAATGGCCATGAAGTTTGCTGAAGCAGGTACCATGGAGCGTTTAGAGCTTGGTCAGACATCAAAAGACTCCAAGTTTATCTGCTATGTCCTGGTCCATCACCAGCCATCTTAACTTTGTGTTATCACTGCGAGGATTCTGGAAGAGAGAGAGACCGACAACTTTGTACAACTCTGTGTCTCTTAAGTCTAATTCACATACAAGTCAAGATATCGCTCTGTGATGTCCGTCGTCCTCTTTGAAAATGAAGGAAGAACAACACACAATTCTGCCTTACGCAGGAAGTCTTTCCTGATCCCTCTTCACTCTAACGTTTTCGCTCTCTGGACTATTGCAAGTTTATCCCACACGAGGTTTGCTTCTACAGAAGTTGTTTGTGTGCTGTTTCCCCCACTAGACTATAGCTTCTTGACAGTAGGGACTGTTTTTTATCTTTCTTTGTATACCCAGCATTTTAACCTGACACATAGTAGGTATTTAATATGTTTGTTGACTGACAGACTAATTGTCTGAAAATTGTCCTTTTCAGTTGGTTACTGTAATCACTGTGTATACACAGCCTATGCACATGTTTGGGAATAGCCAACATCTTTCTCATCCATTTTTCTTGCCATTGTGTCTGAATCTCTGGGCATACTCCCTAGGAAAGGCTGTCTCCCCTTCCACCATCTACCCTCTACAGTTTCAGTCTCAATCACTTTGACCTTGTTGTCCAAACAACCCAGAGCAGCTTTCTTAGACAGATGAGGCAGTCTCCTGGTGGGGCTCAGGCAAGGGAAACATATGAGACACAGAAAACAATTATTGTCTTTCATTGAGGATTAATGAACACAGGATGTATGTGATAATCAGGAGAATGATGATGTGTGGAACACTGAACGGGACCAATTTTTATTGGACCATCTTTCTCTCTTCTTCTTTCATCCATCTTTTTCCCCAAGAAGGTGGCTCAGACCATCCTGAACCCCACCCCTCTCTGAACACCACATGGTCATATTCATACATAAGTAACTCCTTGTACAAAAAGCATACCAGGTAACCAGGTGCAGCAGATTGCATTGTGCCTGGAGTCAGGAAGACCTGAGTTCAAAACCCCTTCTGCCCCTTCTGGGTGTGGAAATGTTCACCTTTAGTTAACCTAAGAGCTAGTTGACTCAGTAGAAGATTTAAATTCAAATCTGACTTCAGACACTTATTAACTATGAGACCCTGGGGAGGTCACTTCATCTCAGTTCCCTAAAATGGGGATGATAACATCACCTACCTCCCTGAATTGTTATGGGGTTAAAGAGAATATATTTGCAAAGTGCTTTTTGCAGACCTTAAAATCACTGTGTAAAGGCTTTGTTGTTCAGTCTTGTCAGATTCTTTGTAGCCCCATTCTGGAGTTTTCTTAGCCAAGTTTCTGGAGTGGCTGGCCAGTTCCTCCTCCAGCTCATTTTGCAGATGAGAAAACTGATGCAAACAGCATTAAGTCACTTGCCCAGGATCACACAGCTTGTAAATTTCTTGAGGCTGGATTATGAAGTCATGAAGATGAGTCTTCCTGCTGCCAAGCCCAGTGCTCTATCCATGGTACCACCTAGCTACCCATCTATTATTCTTGCTACATTAAGAACCCTAGTGAAGACAGACATCCACTGACCAACAGCTCTACAATAAAACCTTCTTTAGTTAGAAGACCAAGGGCAAATTTTTCTCTAGGCCAATTTTTATTTTTATTTTTTTTCTGATATGCCCAGTTCTAGGGCACTCAGCAAACTCCTAAAGAGCATTTTAATTGGCTGAGAGAGTCCCCTTGGGTCTGTGCCCATTAGCATGAGAATGATTCCTTTGAGTTGTCCAAACAGCAAATACTGAAGTGTCATAACAACACAGGGCTTGAGACCCCTGAACCATGTCTTTCTCCACAGGCCGGCTGCTCCAAAGAGATCATTAACGAGGTGGAATTGGGTGCCCCCAGGGTCAGTGCACAATATACATTGTTACTGTCTTTTAATGGACTTTCCCCAGACAAGGTGGTTCTTAAATTGCAGCCTCTGCAGCTTCTAACACCGCAGTAGGGGCAGAATGATACTATCTGCTCTGCGTGCCTGACGTTTGTAGCTGTACAGGATGGGGACTTGGACAAGCTCGACCTGGCAAGGAGAGACCCTCGGCTGGGGCTGGGACTGGGGGCAAAGAAGTTAAACACTCAGAGGGCTTTGTTATTCCTTTAGCATGTGGGCTGAAAGAGGCAGGCAGACAGGTGGGAGGAGGAGCAGGTAGGTGGGGAGAACAGGTGTGGGCAGCGGTGGAGGGTGGTGATTAGCCAGGGTGTTGCAGATGTGGCTGGCTGGTGTCAGCTGGCAGTGATTAACATGGATGCCTCAGAGACGTGTTGGGTCAGATGGTGATTTTTCAGAAGTCCAGATGTGAGGCTTCTTCTTCCTCCCATCCCTTCACATCCCTCTCAACACTCCGCCAAATACCTGCCTGGACCCAGATCTGTTCTGAACACACTCTAGTTCAATCCTTTCCCACAAATCTTTTTCTTAGCAAAAAGTGGCTATAGATTCTCCCCTCCCCAACAGCCTCTCACTCTTTTCCACAGATTATCTGACAAAGACAACAACCACCCGGAATACCAGGCAAGACAAAACCTGCACAACTGGAAATGCAGTCTCACAAATAAAACATCCATCAAATAGAATGGGCAACTTTTTTTCATTCACGTTATCCATTCTGAGAAGTTGAACAAGCTAGAACACAGAGTGGGGAAACAGGAAAGCTGGGTTCCAATACAAGCAATGTTCTGCTCTTGTCATTAACCCTTGGACACATCTCTCCCCCTCTCGGGGTCTCACCTCCCTCAGCTGTGAAATAAAAGGGGCTGGAGTAGTCGATGTCAAAGCTACCTTCCAGCTCCTAATTCCACAACCCCGTGATTATTATCATTCACTTCCAGCTCTAGTGGTCCATGATTCCAAGTGGAATGAGGGGAAGTCAAAGGTGATAATCAGCATTCTTCTTCTCTGCATAGGATGAATTTTCCAAGCCTCTTGAATTTCATTCTGTTCTGGTTGTATGCATTTGATCTGTGCTGTGAGTTTATGTTCCGTATCTTATGTGATTTGCATGTCCACAGCAGCACGATCAGCTTCAGTATCACAAAGGGAAATGGGACAAGGCCAGGGGAACAAAGGCTTATGAGATCACAGGGCCATAGAGGCAGCTAGGTGGTGCAACAAATACAGTAACAGGAAGACCTGAATTCAAATCACGCTTCAGACACTTAATAGCTGTGTGATCCTGGGCAAGTCACTTAACCATGGAGTGCCTCACTTTTCTCATCTGTAAAATAAGGATAATACTGGCACCTAGATCCCAGGATTGTTGTGAGAATCAACTGAGATAGTACTTGCAAAGCACTTAGCATGTGGAGCCTGACACATAAATGTGGGTTATTATTGTCCAGATCTAAAAAGGGACCATAGAGGCCATCTAATCCAACCAATCCACTTTACACATGACGGAACTGAGGACCAGAGATGTAAAGGCACTTGCTTCAAACCTACGGCCTCTGATTCCAGAGTCAGTGAGCTAAAGGCACCAGCTCCCTCCATGCCCATCACCAGAATCAAACACAAAAAGACCTAGGATCTACACTAGATGTGTAAGACCTTGTGTCTCTACACCAATCTGGGCCCCAGTTTCTTCTTCTGTAAATTGGAAGAGTTTACCTAGATGACTTCTAAACTCCCTTCTAGCTCAAAAGCCTGTGACCCCAAATTCTCTTTTCCCATTCCCACTGGATCTTAGAGGATTATCACCCACAAAACTAGGGAGGTTCATCTACATATCCACAATGATGAAATTACCTATTAAGTGAATCAAGTCAGGGAGAGAAACCGTCACATTGAGTGAACAAAAAAATATTAGCAGTCAGCTGTTTGTCACTGTGAACACATCAGCCAGCCAGCTGGTGCAATGTCCACTTTTCAGCTATCATTATAGTGTAGACCAGAGCAGGCTGGTCCACAACATTCCCCTGTGTGACCAGGTTAAAACGTAGTTAGGACATATTCAACAAAATAAATTAAAATACAATAAAACATAGTGATAATGCATTTTAAAAATAAATCAATATGTAGCCTGCTGGGGTCCTTATGTATGGCATAGAGGCCCCCATTTCTATTTGAGTTTGACAACACTGATGTAGACTGAATATCCACATAGGTTGTATCTGCCCAATAACAAAACAACTGATTGACTGGGGTCTGAATGGGCCAGTTAATTAAATTAAACTGGTCAACTGATATGACCACAGGCTTGTTCAAAGAAAAAAGCAGGGCTTCCCTTCAATATAGCCACTCAGGCAATTATAAAGGTATATGACCATGGGAAAGTCATTTAACTTGTCACAGCCTGAATTGCCTCATCTATAAAATGAGAATGAAACCTCTAATAGCTACTTCATAAAGCTATGATCAAGAAATCATTTGGTAAACTTTAAATTTCTTTGATGTGGGCACTCTACTGGAGTACTGGGATATAAATATTAATGAAGTCAAGACCTCATCCTTGTTGCTACTACCCCATCCACCTTCTCATCCCTTGTGATCTTTGTTCATATTCTCCCCTAGGACCAGCATTCTAAAGGCCTTCCTCTAGGGGTCATAGAACAACATGCCATGGGTAGCAATAGAACACTCAAGTAATCTATCTATTATTCATCACTATCACTAGATGATTGGCTCATATCCTTTTCATTTTGTTTTAAAATGTTATCTTATTTTTTATTGATACTTTTAAGTTTTACTTCATATTCATTTCCAAATATACCCAGTGAACTTTTTCCTTCTAACAAAGATTGAAAAAAAGAGAAAATTTTTAAAAAGCATTTCAACAAAACTAACCAATGGCATTTGCAATAATTCATACCCACTGTCTCCAACCTCTGCAGGGAAGGGAGGGACTTGTGGTTTTTCAATTCTTCTTCAGGGCCAAGATCAATCATAATCATGCACTATTTGATTCATTGTTTTTGTTGTTATTGTTTCCATTGACTTGGAAGCAATATTTTGTTCGATTGATTCTGCATACTTTGCTGTGGATCAGTCCAAATAACTCTTCTTGTGATTCTCTTAATTATTTATATTCAGAATTTCAGTGTAATTATATTCCATTACATTCACATTCTACAGTTTTAGTTGTCCCCCAATCAATAGGCAACTTTTTATTTCCAATTCTTTACCATCACAAAAAGTACCGCTATGAATATTTTGGTTAAATGTTGGATTCTGATTTTACTGTTTCTCAGTGATAAATACCTTATGGTACTTCTTGCCCAGAGGTCATCACTGGAAAGTTGCCACCATTTTTGTTTGTTTCTACCATGTGTTTCTCCATTCTCCTTTGGGTCACAGAAAATTTTGGCACAGTAGAGAAAAGCTTGGGCTTAGAGTCAGTACAATTTGAGTTCAAATCTGGCCTTAGACATTTACTAGCTATGCGACTGTGGGTAAGTCATTTAACTTCTGTTTGCCTCAGTTTTCTCAATTATAAAAAAATGGGTATATTAATAACATTTATCTCCTAGGATTGTTATGAGGATCAAATGAGATAATATTTGCAAAGTGTTTAGGATAGTGCCTGGCACATGGTAGGTACTTAATACATGCTTGTAATCTCCCTTTCTTCATTCCCTTGAGAGTGTATTATTAGAAAATTTGCAATAAATCAGTATCAGTAGGAGAAGATTTTGTTTTGTGTCATGTCAAAGCTTGGGATCACTGAAAGCACTGTTTAATTTCCCACATGCAATCCAGTCTACTCCCTTCATACTATTCACTCGTGGGTCCACATGATTGCCCATCTGTAGTCCTCCTATGTATATGTGCTAATAGACTAACTCAATGGACATTCCATCATTTGGAAAAGAAGCATATTTCATCCAACTCATGAAACAAAACAAATATGGATCATGACAATAGTAGTGGTTGTAATGGTGATCGTGATGCTCTGATGCTGTTTATATCTTTTTTTCTTTTCCTTTGAGTCCAAGAATTGAGTCATCTAAGTCAATGTTGTCTTATCTATGTGGGTAAAAGGGCAAATGATTTTAGAACTGAAATCCTCAGGCAAAACAAAAACCCCCTAAAATCCAAGGACCCTGCTGTACGATGAGGAAGATGCTCTAAGTGGCATCCAAAGAACTGATTTTGATTCTTAGATCTGCCATTTATGAGATCTGTGGCCTTGGACAAGACAAAACTCATTGAACTTCAGTTTCCTCACCTGCAAAATGGGAAAATAATACTTATGCTACCCATTACACTAATTTATTGTGAGGATCTAATGAGATGATTAACTTTGGGAAAGAGAAGGTTACATAACTGTTGACTAAGACCATCCATTGTAATTCAGCACCTGTTTGTTGAATGCCTTAGTATCCTATACAGCATTTAGTGCTATGAATTCTAGGTATTTTGGAGGCAGGTAGGTGGAATAGTGGATAGAATGCCCAGTCTACAGTCAGGAAGACTCATCTTCCTGAGCTCAAATCTGTCTGACCTCAGATCCTGTGCAAGTGACCCTGGGCAAGTCACTTAACTTCGTTTGCCTCAGTTTCCACATCTGGAAAATGTGCTGGAGAAAGCACAGTGTCTTTTCCAACAAATCCCCAAAAGGATCATGAAGAGACAGACATGACTGAAACAACTCAACAACAATAATTCTAGGTACCATAGGTAGTTTTAAAAATGAGTAAGAAAGAATCTTGAGGAATTTACAATTTAGTAGTAGTAGGTAAGAGAAATACAAGATAATAATATAACCTAGAATGGTGAAGGAAAGAAAAGGATGCACCAGAACAAATCATGGTTTTGCAATCAAAGAAACTGGGTTTTGAATCCATGCTTTGCCACTTAACGAATTGTATGACCTTATTAGACAAGTCACTTAACCTCTGGGGCTTAGTTTTCTCATATATGAAATGAGGGGCATTAGATAAGATAGCTTCTAAGGCCTCTTCTTTCTCTAAATTGATGATCCTATTATCCTAATTACCATAAGAGAGATATAGGAGGATTCAGAGAAAGGATAGGTCAGGTGTGGTTGGGGCAAATCAGGAAAGCTTTTTGAAAGACAGAGCGTTCAAACTGGGCCATAAAAGTGCTCATGGGTCAAATGCAACTAGATGTCCTAAGTTTCACCTTCCCCCTGCTTCCCACCTTACTGTTAAATCAGCTGTTCATGGGAAATGAAGCCTGGCTGGCTTATATTTCATTCTCTCTTTCTAGTGGAGGTCCTCATAAGGTGCCAAGATGTGTGCTAGATACGTGACTGCATTTTGGGAGCAAGAATGGGTGAGTTCCACAGGGACAACGATATTCTGAGAAATGATCACCAATGAGCCTGGACTCTTTTAAACAATTCCTGGGGGAGGCAGCCCTCATGAATATCTGCTGATGCTCACCTTCTTGGCCCTTCACCTTCATCTCTACATCCTTCACTCAAAGCAAAAATTTTATCTCAATCCACTAAGAACAAATTTTTCCTGGAGAAATGGGGGCATTTATGGTATGACTTTGGCTGGAGTCTGTGATTTGAAATGCACTCTAATTGGGCTGATACTCCCATAAATGTTATTTTATTAAGTTAGGCCACAGTAAATCTGTCATCTCCACAAGTAATATGATGGTGTATCTATAAGATATGCAAACACTACCATTGGGAGCCATGCTGGGCTATGAACCACAATTTGATGTGATTACAACATTTCGAAGTATAACTCCAGCCCCAGACAAATAGTTGTGGTTTCCCCCTCATACTCTCTTGTTGGCATCTATGAGAAACAATAGAAATTAAAGTGATTGAAAATGATAAGGAGATGAGATCCCTTAGTATCTTCCCCAGCCAGAACCATGGATAGGAAGGAGATAATAAGAGCTAAAATGGCCAGCACTTTGTTGGGATTTTAAGGCTTGCAAAGTGCTTTATAAACATTATCTTGTTCTATTTTCATAACAGCTCTGGGAGTTAGGTGATATTATTGTCCCTATTTTTTACAGGTCAAGAAACCAAGGCAGATAGAAATTAAGACTTGTCAAGAGCTAGTAAGTATCTAAGGTCAAATTTGAACTCAAGTCTTCCTAGTATCAGGTCCAACTCTCTAGTCCTACGTATTTGCCTAAGTGGGGTTATTGAATGTGCTTATTTTATTCCCTTTTTTCTATTTTTATGAGTAAAGAACTAGATAAAATTATGAAGTCATTGTGTGATTGAACTTCATTGAAAAATAAGGCAAAGATGGCAAAAGGGCAGAACTTTCCATTGTGAGGGGCCTGACGCAGAGTCTGATAGAATACAAATATCATCATCATCATCGGCATTTTTATAATGTCTACTATTTTCCAGGCACTGTGTTAAGTACTTTATAGTAATGATCTCATCTGATCTTCACAATAACACTGGGAGATAGGTATTATTTTTATCAACATTTTACAGTCAAGGAAACTGAGGCAAACATAGGGTAAATGACTTGTCTAAAGTCACAAGTGAGTGCACATCTGAGGTTGGACTTGAACTTGGATCTTCCTGACTCCACATCCAGTGCTCTGCCTAGCTCTACTTAGACTAACTATGAGTGAACACTAATAGACCAAAAAAGGGAAGAGAAACATGGGGAAGAGGTAGGTAGATTCTGAGAGTCCAAAAGACTTTGATGTTACTCCAACTCTAACCCTAATTGTCTCCTGGCTATAACCCTAATTGTGCCTCTGTAATGGGAATGGGTATTTGAAGATCTTCCCTACCCCTTAATATACCTGGGGGGAGTTTGAAGACCTCCCCCGCTTTGAAAGTAAACTCTGCTTCCTGACAGTCAGTCTGCTGACTGTGGTCACATGGAGCCTGTAATGGAAGGAGTTTGATAAAGGGTGGAGCAGAGGCCACAGGAAGCATCCCTGCTGTGAAGATAAACTCTATCCCCTAATAGGCTGAATGTATTCACATGGAGCATGTGGTGGTCAGAGTTTGCTGAAGGGAAAGGAAGCTGGTAGTCCAAGCTAGCCAGATGGTGGAGGAGATAGGAGGAGCTCAGGCAAGGAGTCAGATAAGCTTGTGAGTAGATATTGATCTTGTATTGGTTTGTGGGAAGGCTGAAGGATGGTGTGGCCCTCAGCATTATTATGGCTTCTGAATATCTTTGGTATTATGATGGAATCACCTTGCTGGTTTTGGGATTGGATTTTGTAGTGTCTAAACAAATGCTTCAGTTCTATCCTCTATCTGGAGAGTTTGGTATATTTTTTCCATAAAATGTCATGTGATACTTAAAATCATGGTCTTAATCTTGATCGTGGGTGCTGTAAATATTGCATTGGTGCTACAGACTATTTAAACCTAATCATAACTCTAACCCTAATCCTAACCTTCTGCCTCTAAACCTATCCCAAACTCAAGCCTGCACCTCTGACTCTTACACTAATTCTAACTCAAACCCTAAGGCTAACCCTAAATGCCTTCACGCAGCTCTAACCCTAACTCTAATTGCCTTCCAGCTCTAAACTTAACTGTAATTGCCTCCCAGCTCTAACACTCAGACTCTAACATTAAACCAAAACCTAAATCTAACACTAAAACTAAACTTCTGATTCAAAACATATCCCACTCTCAAACCTCCACCTCTGATTATAGCACTAAATCTAACCCTAATTCTAAGGCTAACCCTAACTGCTCTCCAACAATAATCCTAATTGCCCTCCCCACCCCAACCCAAACCCTAAACTTAATTGCCCTCGAACACTAATTGCCTCCCAGCTCTAAACCTAATTGTGCCTCCCAGCTCTAACTCTCAGACTAACATTAAGCCTAACCCTAATCCTAATTCTAATCCTAATTTTGCTCTAAGGCTAACCCTAACCCTAACCGTAACCCTAATCCTAGCACAAATCCTAACCCTAAACCCTAACCCTAATTCCAGCACTAACATTAACTCTAATCCTAATTCTGGCACTAACCCTAACCCTAACCCTAACACTCAGACTCTAACCCTAACTCTAACACAAATCCTAACCATAAACCTAAAGCTAACCCTAACCCTAACACTAAAGATAAGCCTCACCCTAATACTAACACTAAGGCTAACCCTAACCCTAACACTAAAGATAAACCTCACCCTAATACTAACACTAAGGCTAACCCTAACCCTAACCCTAACACTAAAGATAAAACTCACCCTAATACTAACACTAAGGCTAACGCTAATCCTGACCATAACCATCCCCCAACACAAACTTTCAAATCATACCCTAACACTAACCCTAACCCATCCTTGTTTGTGTGCCTTCCAGATCTAAACCTTAGACTCTAACACTAATCCTAAACCTAATTCTAACCTTAATCTTAACCTTCTGACTCTAACCTTATTCCCAACTCAAGCCTCTACCTCTGATTCTAACCCTAATCCTAACGCTAACTCTAGGGATAACCTGAACCCTAATCCTAAACACTAAGGTGGTACCTAATCCTAACCCTAACCCTTCCCTAACACTAACTTCCAACTCAAACCCTAAACCTGAGCCTAACCCAAACCTGATCCTAACTCTAACCCTATTTGCCTCCTGGCTCTAACCCTAGGTGTTTCTCCCAGCTCTAACCCTCAGACTCTATCATTAAATCTAAATCTAATTCTAACCATTATCCTAACCCTAAGGAAATTCCTAACCCTAACCCTAACCCTAATTGAACCTCCCAGTAGTAACCCTTTCTACATTTCCACCTACACTCTTATAGGCTTCCTTAGTGTGCTCTAACCCTAACTCTAAATGACTCCTACTTCAAAATTAAATGGGCCTCCAATTATGACTCTAACCCTAACCATAACCCTGATCTTAAATGTCTTCTAACACTAACTCTAGCCCTAACCCAAACTCTAAACTTAAGTCACACTCTAAGCCTAACTCTAAATTTCAAAATCTAATGCTAAACTTAACACTAACTCTAACGCCAATCCTAACCTTCTGACACTAACCCTAACCCTTACAAAACACTCCAAATCTGACACTAACCCAAACCTAAACCCTAATGCTAATCCTAACCCTGCAACTCTAACCCTAACCCTAACCCTAACCCTGAATCAAACCCTAACCCTAAGTCAACCCACCAACTCTGACACTAACCCTAACCCTTACAAAACACTCCAAATCTGACACTAACCCAAACCTAAACCCTAATGCTAATCCTAACCCTGCAACTCTAACCCTAACCCTAACCCTAACCCTGAATCAAACCCTAACCCTAAGTCAACCCACCAACTCTGACTCTAACCCTAGGCATAACTCTAACATTAATCCTAACCCTAACTCTAACTCTAAATGTTTAACCCTAAGGTTTACCCTAGTCCTAAACCTAACTCTAAAACTAACCCCCACTTTAAGGCTAATTGCCTCAGACTCCAAAACTAAATGGGTCTCCAACTGTGACTCTAACCCTAACCCTAACTTCTGACTCTAACCCTAACTCTTACCCTAATCTTAACCTTCCAACTCTAAGTTAAACCCTAACCCAACCCTCCAACTCTGACTCTAACCCTAACCCTAAATGTGGACTTCCAACTCCGCCTCTGACTCCTCCTCCTACTTGAACCATAACCCTAACCCTAACCGTCTGACTCTAACCCTAATCCTAAATTGGTCCCTTTGATATTGAGTAGAGGGCTGAGGTAAGCATGTGACTGTCTCTCCCCTGTATCCCACCCCCACCCCACTTGACTCATCACTGAATAAGGTCAGTTCAACAGCGCCGCTTGGTGGTTAAAGATATGCACTTAAACTGCTAGCCACAGAAATGGCTAATTTATCAGTTAGTCACTCTGGTCCAGAATCTAGGGATAGGTACAAAGGAGGCTTTGGTCCCCTTCAGAGAGGAAGAAGACACATCTTCCCAAGCATAAACAGAGTCAAACTGAGCTCATCTTTGTTAGTAAGAAGAAATACTATCAAACCTTCAGAGAAATGAGATAACGTATACCAACTTCCAATTCCATGTCAGGTATTATGAGTCTGTTGCTGAGTGTATTGGTAAAGTACTTCCTTCACCTTTTATTAACCAGAGAAGAAAATAAAATGAGTTTGGGGAGGGGTGTTGGAACACAAGAGGAAGTTTATAGACCAGAGAACTGGAAAGTGCTTGGAGAAAAACGCAACAAACTGGAGTCAGCAGACTTTAAATTACAGATGCTGTCCAGAGTTTGCCCAGATTGGTCAGAGCATGTTTCTTCCAGCAATAAAAAACAAGAGACATTAACGAGCAATGATGTTAGATGGAATTAAGCAGCATTCAAAGGATGAAAGGAAAAATTAAGGGGCTAACCTTCCATTGCCTAGGAAGCCTTCCAAGTTAGTAAAAATATAACCCTGCCTTTCTCATGACTCCAACCACCCACAGGAGAAAGTGGCTGCAGTGGGCCCTTTGCCAGTCTCTACCAGTAAATACTTGGGAAACTGTCCTTCCAGTTCCTTCCTGATGGCCCTTGGGCATCCAGGTGGCTAAGTGGCAAGTTAAAAACAATGCATAGTGTTTGTGAATCGTGGCTCTCTTGGTGGTTCCCTGATGCCTCTGATTCAGGCAACACCATATATCATTGCTGCTCTGCAGACTCACTACCCAGATAGCACTCTCAAGATTGTAAACAAGATGATTCACAAACTGGTGGCAGTGGCAAAAAGCAGCGTAGTTCACAACCCTGAGCACAAGCCAAGATTCTAAATGGAATGTTGCAACAACAAAGCTGCCTGCAGATTCTAAAACACAGTTGTGTCACCAGGGCATTCACTGGGTGGCGTAACCTGTCACTGACACACGGAGCCAGCATTGTTTCATTTCTCTCCAGGCTAGGCACTGCACTCGGCTGAATTTCCCGGGACACTGCTGCCATTTATTTGCACCAACAAGAATATGAGGCTACCCAAGGGAATAATCCAAAAGTTTTGAGCTTCCCATAGGCCTTTGCAATCAGTTCAAATGTAAGAGAGAATGAGTCCAAGACGCCCTTCCATTGTGCGGAAAGCACTCTGTCTGGAGTCCAGATCCAGCTCTGATACTTTCTAGCTAGGTAGCCTTTAGTCAATTCAGTTAGCTTCCTTGAAACTTGGTTTTCTTAGTGAATGATGCTGTGCTTCAACTCATATGATCTAGTTACAAAGAATCATGCCTCCTCAATTGAAGAATGTGACAAATTCCCCTCATCCCCCCCAAAAACTGCAGTGCTTTCCTCTTTATTCTGTATAAGCTTGCTTGTATAGAATTGTTTGTATGTTGTTGCCCCCTCCATTCGATTATAAGCTCCTTGAAGGCAGGGACTGCCTTTTGCCTCTTTTTTATATCTCCAGTTCTTAGCCCAATGCCTGGCACATAGTAGGTGCTTAATATATGTTTATTGACTGATTGATCTGAATATCAAAATCTCAGAGCCACTTATCATTGGCTCACCCTCTCTTCTGAGTTTAGTACATCTAAGAGAATAGGGAAGTATTTAGATGGTGTTGTGAAAAATGTCATTATCCTTGACCTTCTAATACACTCTAGTGTACTGCCTAAGACCTTAGATGGCTTAGAACACAGCCTAATGCAGTTTACCTAGAGACATACACAATGCAGGGGAACCTTTGATATAATTGGTCCCCCTCAAACTGCCCTGCTCTGCCACAGTGAAGTCCCAACTGGTTCTCTTGTTCTCAATGCACTCAATTCTACAATTCTAGGAGAGGGCCCAGTCTTAGGAATAACATCCTAATGGCCTAGGTTCTCCCTGCTTTTACCTAAAGTATTCAAGCAATCAGAGTAGCAGTCAGAGTAGAAAAGAAGGAGCCATGATGAGGGATTTTAATGGCACCTGCTGCCTTCTCCCTCCTTGAGCTCAACTGTTTTCACCCTCTCCGACTACAGTAACGCAGAATACTTTTAAGGAAAATATAACAACGGGAAAATTATAACTGGGTGGGGAGAGGCATTCCCAGTGATGCTGAGACCTAAAGGCTAGAGCAAAGGGACTGTGGCCAGAGGAAGGAGGAGAGCTTAGTGCAAGGAGACCCAAGGAAAAAGCATCTGCTTGGTATTCCATTAGGCAAGTTAAAAGAACTATGCCCCTGGAAGGAAAGTAGCATGAAGGGAATGTCTCTCCAAATATCTAGAAATTTGATTATCAGGAATATTAGAATAATACTTCACCTGCAGAGAACTCAGGTCTCCAGGAAATAGCATGGCTTAACTTAAAGAGTATTGGACTGGGAGCCAAGAGATATAATACCTAATTCTGTCCTAACCATGACAGAATTTTTTTGGGGGGGGAGACCAGACCTGTGATTTCATTTGTATGGGAAAATCTAGATGAGGAAACTCTTTGAATTTGGGGGCACCTGCTTTGAGAGTTTCCTGGCACACTTTGAAGTGACTTGTCCAGGGGTCACACAGCCAATATGTCAGGAGCTGGACTTGAACCCAAGACTTGAATAAATAGCAACCCTGTTGCTTCAAGATTCTGGGCTCACAAAGACTAGACTTGATTTGGGGGTGCAAGATCAGCTGCTCACCCACTAGGCCATGCCACCTCTCTCTTTGCCACATAAATTTGGGCAAATATCAATCTCTCTGAACCTTTGCCTTCTTATCTATAAGATGGGCTTAATAATACCTTCTCGTCCTTACTTATTGGATTGTCATGAGAACCAGTTGAGATCATGTATGTGGAAACATTTTATAACCTATAAGGCACTATAAAAATATGAACATTAATTATGCTCTGATACCACTGAAAATAACCTAAACATAAAGGAAACAAAAAGGCCTTTGAAAAAATCTCTGTCTCATTATTTCACTGTCTCTTGTCTCTGTGTCTGTGTCTATGTCCTATTCACAATATTAACAGAAGAACACTTGGGTCTGTACTTAGCCTTTTTACTTTCATTTCATGCACAATTTTAAGAAATTTAGTCTTCTGGCTCACAGACCCTATACAGATTATAACTGGCAAATTAGAAGGAGCTAGAGAGGTGGCTAGAGATTGTGTCAACATTCTTTATAGTGAAGAATGGGGCAGAATGCTTTGGTTCTATGCAAACCTTTTTCAGTTTGATAGGCCCTTTCTTGGCTTGTATTCTGTTGGCAGGACTTTTGACATTTCAAGAACTAACTCTGACATAGTGATGAGGCATTCAGAAAAGCAATTTAATGAAGTTTGTATCCAAAATGGTTAAAATATGGAGACCCAGCCTCCAGCCCCTCCTTTTTCTCATCCCCTCCCCACATTTCTAGGCTCACACAAATTTTGATTTGGGGGCATGACTTGTTTTCAGCTACCAGGGGTGCAATACTCAGTGGGGGATTAATGAGGGATGTTTTCTAGTGGAAATATTATTAATGACAGAAAATTCTGTTTTCTCAGGGCATATAGTTATTGTTTTGTTTTGTTTGTCTTTAGCTTATTGCTCCCACCTGGAATTACTCCAAGGAAAATCTCCTAATATGCATGTCTCTATTTCCCCAAACACGAGTAAAGGGTGTTGCCAGGTTCCACATAAGCACTACAGGTACCACATATATATTAGGTACAGGACAGGCTTTATTTTGCCTGTGAAAAAATGAAGAAGGTACAATGGGCTCAGAAGCCCCCAGACAAACACAGAAAATATTTAAGACACTTAAATAACCCATCACATCGACTTGGAAAGGAATCAAACTTGTGGTTGTTATTGGGACAACCCTTTGACATTCTAATAGATCTTTCCCCCCTAGTGTCCTACATAGTTCCCCCATGACAATGGCACCACCCTGTGGTTAAGGAACCTTCCAAAGATAAACATTTTGGGGGTGCTTCTGATCAAAACCATCTCTTGCCTGTCAGGTCTGCGTTGTCTAAGTAACTCAATGGATATGCTTTTGGTAGAACACCTATGTGGAAAATTGGGGGGCAATATCATTTTCTTCCAAGAACATATTTCATTAGGAAATGGGGGAAAATGATTAAGCACAATGTCCAAAATACTGTACTAAGTTGTCTTTGAACTATCCACTTAGGCAATATATGCAGGGACAGTTCTACCTCTGTGTTGACCTCCCCCTACTGAACACCATCAACTGCTCCTGGGCAGGTAGGACACTGTATATGAACATAAGTTCACCCCAAAACTGACTTAACCCAGATCCAATCTAGTCTGTCTTCTCAAAGATGGCAGTGGTGGAGAGAAATGGATCCAGGGAGAGAGAGGGGAGGAGGGAGAGGGAACTGGAGAAAAAGAGAGAAAAAGACACACCGAAGTCACCTGATGGGAAGTCACCTGATGAACTCCTTCACAAATAAAAAAATTGAAGGTTATCCATCAAACTCAGCTCCCTAGCACTACTTGTTTCCTTTAGAGCTCTAGAGAGTTCAAACTTTTCTCTATTTCTGGTAGACAAATGTATATGAGTTGACTTATGAAGTGGGTATTTAGAGGTAATTGCTGTGCGACTTTAGCCAAGTCAATTCCATATTAAGTCTACAAACATTTATCAAGTACTTATGACCTATAAAGCACTGAGCTAGGCATTAAGGACTAAAATTCAAAGACTGTTTTGTTTTTGCCTTAGTCTCCCCAGCACCTAGCCCACTGCCCTCCCTTACATGCTTAATATTTGTTGAGTTGAAACACAATGTCCATATAGGACCTTCCTAGACCTCATAGTCATATTATATTGCAGAATCCTATCAAACCTCCTCTTCTGGCCTTAGTTTCTTCAATTATTAAATGATGTCTCTGAACTAGATGAATTCTGAGGTCCCTACGAGTTGTAGAATTCAATGGGTCTATGAAATAAGATGACTGAATGGATGAAAAAATATCTTCCATGTGCTAACCACTATACTAAATGTAGGGATACAAATAGGAAAATTGATGTAGTCCTGGATCTCAAAGAGGATACCCTCTAATTGTGTGTGTGTGTGTGTGTGTGTGTGTGTGTGTGTGTGTGTGTGTGTGTGTGTGTGTAAAGGTAGGGGAAAGACTGATTCAGCTTCTGGGAGAATAGAAAAGCCTTGAAATCCTAAAGGTAGAGAATCAATGGGGATGACAAGGTCTAGAGTTCCTTCAGTTACATTACAAAATCAGATGACTATGATAAGGACAGGCAGGCATAGAAGGCATAGTAAGGGAGACAGTATGTCTTAGTGGACCTTAGGAAATAATGGCAGGGCAGATAGCAAGGCTTAGTGGTCCTTCATCTCTCCAGAAAGAATAGAATCGATGACTCCTATCTCATACAAATTGCATTATACTAACATGAGGGATTAATAGGACATAGAAAGGAGAGTATGTGCCTACATGACATAATTTAGATAAGAGCAGAAAACTTGTCCCTGAATGTTACCTTTACCTGCTTGCCACAGGGCCTAAGACTCCCATCATCTGAACTGTTCCTTTGGGCTAAGGCATTGATCCCAGCAATTCCCAGTTAAGATACACACATCACCAAAGATGACAAGGAGTCACTGGTATTGAAAGTCAGAGCTGGGCTGGGCAGCAGCATTTTTATAACCTAGATAAGCATTTAAAACTACATTGCTGGGAGTAGAGCCAAGATGGCAGTGTCAAAGCAGGAAAACTCTGTGGGCTCCCCCCATAACCACCTGAAATACCTACAAAATGTGACTCTAAACAAACTTTAAAGCTACAGAACCCACAAAGTGACAGAGAGAAACAAATCTCCCACTGAAGGCAGCCTGGCAGGAAGGGCTCATCACAGTGGGCTGGGAGCTGAGCCCAGCCCTGTGTGAGCCCACAGTTTTAGCCCCAGGCAGCCCCAATCAGCATCAGCTAGAGGGGACTCCAGGAGAGTGGATCACCAGCATCAGCGGTGATTTCCAGAATTATCACACCAAAAATGCCAAAGACAAAGTAAAAGGTCAGTGATAGATAGAAATAGATCCAGGAGAGATCATTTAAAAATGATTGGACTACCTGAAAGCCATGATCAAAAAAAGAACCTAGACATCATCCTTCAAGAATTTCTCAAGGAAAATTGCCCTGATGTTTTAGAACCAGAGGGCAAAATAGAAATTGAAGGAATTCAACAGTCACCTCTTGAAAAAGATTCCAAAATGAAAACTTCTAGGAATGTTATAGCCAGGTTCTGGAGTTCCAGATCAAGGAAAAAATATTACAAGCAGCCAAGAAGAAGCAATTTTAATATTGTGGAAACACAATCAGGATAACACAAGATCCAGCAGCTTCTACACTGAAGAATTGAAGGGCTTGGAATATGATATTCCAGAGGTCAAAGGAGCTAGGATTAAAACCAAGAATCACCTGTCCAGCATAGCTGAGTATCATGTTTCAGGGAAAATATGGTTATTCAGTGAAATAGAGGACTTTCAAGCATTCTTAATGAAAAAACCAGAGTTGAATAGAAAATTTGACATTCAAATGCAAGAAGCAAGAGAAGCATTAGAAGGTAAACAGGGAAAAGAAATCATAAGGAACTTATGAAAGTTGAACTGTTTTCATTCCTACATGGAAAAACAATAATTGTAACTTATGAAACTTTTCTCAGTATAAGGATAGTTGAAGGGAATATACATGTGTGTATGTGTGTGTGTGTGTGTGTGTATATATATATATATATATATGTCTATATAGGGGGTATATTTGCATATGAATACATATGTTAGTGTGTGTATATATGTGTAGAGGTATACATAGACAGAGGGCACAGGATCAATTGAATAGGAAGGGATGATATTTAAAAAATAAAATTAAGAGGTGAGAGAGGAATATAATGAGAGGAGATAGGGAGAGACAGAAAGGGTAAATTATTTCATATAAAAGAGGCAAGGAAAAACTGTTACAATGGAGGAGTACAGGGAGGCAAAAGCGGATGGGTCAACCTTACTCTCATTGAATTTGGCTTAAGGAGGGAATAATATACACACTTAATTGGGTATCTTACCCTATAGGAAATTAGGGGATAAGAAGGGGATAATAGAAGGGAAGGCAGATTGGGGAGGAGGGTAGTTAGAAGCACACACTTTTGAAAAGGGATAGGGTCAAAGTAGAAAATAGAACAAGTGGGGGTCAGGAAATATAGTCAGTCTTTCACAATATATCCACTATGGAAATGTTTTGCGTAACTACACGTATACAACCTATATTGAATTGCTTATCAAGGGTGAGTGAAGAGGGAAGAAGAGAAAGAATTTGGAATTCAAAACTTTAAAACCAGATGTTTAAAAAATTATTATTTTTTACATGCAATGGGAAATAAGATATACAGGCACTGGGGTATGGAGATCCATTTTGCTCTACTGGAAAGTTGGAGGGAGAATGAGGGAGGGTATAGGAGAGACATTGGGGGAGAAGGTATTCAGTGGGATAGCACTTCTGGGGTGGTGAGCAGGGGAAGATGGGGAGAAAATTTGTAACTCAAAATCTTGTGGAAATAAATGCTGTAAACTAAAAATAAACATAAAATTTTTAAAAATTAAAAAAAAGAAAATTACGTTGCTTACATGAGGCCATGTGTTAGGATGGCCAAGGTTCAAAATCTTATCTCTACCGAGATTACCAGGGGCAAAAGTTAGAATTACCTGAGTCTTGGGCATCTAAGATATTCCCACTACATTAGAAATGAGCTATGGGGGCAGCTAGCTGGACCAGTGAATAGAACACAGACCCTGGAGTCAGGAGGACCTGAGTTCACATCTGGCCTCAGACACTTAACACTTACTAGCAGTGTGACCTTGGGCTAGTCATTTAACCCCAATTGCCCTGCCTTCCCTTCTCAAAAAAAAAAAAAAAAAAGCAAAAATAAAAAAAGAAATGAGCTATGATCTTCTTTAGTGGAGAGATTTCCAACAATGAGGCAATCACAGGTTATTGATCTTTTGACATGTTATCCATGAGAGGCTTTAGATTTTCCCTTGAACACATGTGATTTTTCTTATGGGATCATAGATCTGGAACTGGAAGGGAATTTAGAGGCCATCTAGTTTGATTCCTTCATTTTACAGGTAGAGAAACTGAGGCCCAGAGAGTTTAAATGACTTGTCTGAAGTAGCATAGCTGAAATTCTATTCTGGGTCCTCTGACTCCAAATTCTGTGTTTTGTTGTAAAATAAATAACTGTGCCTCTAGAAAGCAGAGCTTACTGTTATTAATAATATTTTCATTATGAAGTATCCCTCATTAAACCCCTACCGAGTATTCCACCCCTGGTAGCTGTCTCATTTGCTCATCAAATTGAATGGGAATTCACCTGATCGACTCCATCACAAATAAAAATTTTCAAAGGCATCTGTGAAACTCAGCTCTCTCGTGTGGGTTGCTTCCTAAGGACTCTAGAAAGCTCACATTTTTCCAACTGACAAATTGGGGCTCAGGCGCATGCTTTGATACCAGACTGATGCTCTGATATTTTAGAAGCAAAGCCAGGCCTGACACGGCTCTTTTGCAAGTCCACATTTACTCACCTTTCAGTACAGAAAACGGCATCTATTTGGGGCAGACAAATGTACATGATGCGACTTCCTTGTCTCATTTGTCTAAATCCGTTGGCGATGAGGCCATCACCCAACATTCATTCACTCATGCACTCAATCAGCTAACAGGAACTGAGCATCTTCCAGACATGGAGCCTCTGAGGAGAGAGAACATGGGACAGGTATCATGTGATGGTGGAAATGAGACGAATGTAGAGCATATGGCTCTGCTATAGAATATAAGCCTGGGTGAGGCCCCTTCAGTAGAGCCATTAAACAGTCAACTTAAATGAAGGACACCAAGCCCCTGGGACACGTTAGAAGAAAAGGTGGGGAAGGCCAGGCCCTCACTTCACCCATTTCCCAGTCTTCTGGTTGTTTACTCTGAATCTAATTCTTCCCTGCACCACATTTGATCACATTTAAGGGATAGTATCAAGGCCTCCTGATCCTGCCTCCTGAAACCTCACAGTTCCTGAGATGCTGGAGCAGAATGGGCCACTCTGGAAAAGGTCACTCTCTAGGCTGACCATGCAACAATGAGCTGTGGTATGGAGACCGGCTCTCCACTAAATCTTTACTGTTCAGCCTGAAAACATTCCTGAAGCCTTTTGTATCTTTCAGAGATGTTTCTTGCCTTTGTTGAGTTGTATCTCATTCTTTGTGATCCCATTGGAGGTTTTCTTGGCAAACATACTGGAGTGGTTTGCCATTTCCTTCTCTGTTTTTTAACAGATGAGGAAACTGAGGCAAACAAGGTTGAATGACTTGTCCAGGGTCACAAAGTTAGTAAGTATCTAAGGTTGGGTTTGAACCCAGCTCTCCCTCACCCCAAGTCTGGCACTCTATCCACTGTGCCACCTAGCCACCCCTTAGCCCTCTCTGAAACCACCAGTTGCCTTGTAGGAATGACTGCTTGAATAGAACAAAAACTCAGGTTCCTTGGTCCTCAAAACCAGCAGTTTCCAGATTTGGCCAAAGGTGGGGAGGGATGAAGGTTTGGGGATCTGTTCTTATTAGAGACAATCAGTTCTGCCTCCTATTAGGGCTTGACATGGAATGTAACCTACCCTCCCACCCTTCCTAACCACAACAACTCCCTATAATCTGTCTCCCTTTCATAGTGTGTGTGTGTGTGTGTGTGTGTGTGTGTGTGTGTGTGTGTGACATTCCAAGGCAGCCCGAATAGTTAATGCAACTTTACATTAACTACTCTGCTTGGGTGTGAATTATTGTGTTTATGAAAATCTCCATATTAATGTCTGATTGTAAATCATTCTGCTGGCTTCCTATATTAATAGCTCAATTCCCACTACTCACTGCTGCGAGCCATTCAAATTACAGCAACTGTACAGGAAACAGACGGCTTTCTATTTGTTTACCATCTAGGCTTAGCAGTCCTGGGTTTGGGCTCTGAGGCCAGCAGCCTCAGTGGAACAGTTCATGCAAGGGATTTGGATTCTCAATTCCTTTGTTCCGGAGTCAGGGTGGCTTCTGTGGGCAACAGCTCTTATTTGCGTCTTCTCCTGCCTTTCTCTATCTTCCACAGGAGTGCACTGGAAAGCTAATTTAGTAATAGAAAGAGGCAGATTGGTGAACTAGAAAAAAAGCCTTGCAACCAGGAGTCAGGAGTCAGGAGGTCTATTTATGTCTAACCTGGCTACTAACTAGTATGTGGCTTTGGGCATGGAACTATCCAAGAGATTAGGAGCTTTTGCTGGAACACCAGTGACGTGCCTTATCACAAAATTCCTTGATGTCCAAGGTCTCTTGTAGCTCTAAATCCATGATCCTTTGATTCCTCTGCCAGGTTTCTCAGCTGTAAATGAGGGGTTTAAACATTAGGCTTATAGATTTAGGTTCTTACAGTAAAAGCATTGATTTGGGACTGGAAGTTTAAAGGTCCATTCTATGACCCCCTCATTTTATAGATGAGGAAACTGAGATTTGGAGAGGTCCAAAGTCACAGAGTTAGCAAATTGCTGAGCCAGGATTTGAACTCAGGTCCAGTGATTCCAAGTTCAACATGCCAAGTGCAAGCTCTTCACATTGCCTTTTACCTTATTACCATATGCTTCTCCACCCTGTTTTCTATATTTCAAGGTGAATAAACTTGAACTTGCAAAAGGGCTATGTCAGGCCTGGCTTTGCTTTTAAACATATCAGAGCATCAGTCTGGCATCAAACCACGTGTCTGAGCCCCCATTTGTAGGTTGGAAAAAGAGGAAATCTTGGCATATGAGGAGGTTTTTATGCTTTTGTGAATCATTATTGTGGCCAATATTTTCCTCTGCTGCACTTCATTTTTTCTTCCTGCAGTGAAATCCATTCCCCCAGCCTGGAAATGTGGGCACTTTATAGAAAATCTTTAGCGTGTGCCTGCACAAATGGATGACTCTTATTTCCTGTCTGCAGTCCACAGTTTTGCAAAGGCATTGCCAAAAAGTATTGATGGAAATATAAAAGCAAAAACTAATGGAAATGAAGGCCAGAATGCTAGCACACACGTATGTGTATGAGTTCAGGCTCACACACAAGTAAGCCCCTTCTTAAAGGAAAAGTCATTGCAGGAGACGTCCCTCATCTCAACAATGCCCTGGGACTCTTGATCAGCCTTAGACATACGTAGAATTGGAGGTCACGGACCCACAGAATATTTAATGGGGCACAGGGCAGAGCAGGAGTTGGGAAGTGTAGTCTCCTTTATCTGGCAGTTAGATGTTTCAGTGGATTTAGCCCTGGGCTTTGAGTCAGGAAGACCTGAGTTCAAATCTGGTCTCAGATACTTACTAGCTCTATGACTCTGGGCAAGTCACTTGACCCTGTTTGCCTCAGTTTCCTCATCTGTAAAATGAGCTGGAGAAGGAAATGGCAAACCACTCTAGTACCTTTACCAAAAATACCGAAGATGGAATCACAAAAGAGACAAACACGGTTGAACAACATCTACTTGTCCCAAGGAAGCACGATCCTAAATTGACAGTAAATCTTTTGAAAAATATTGCTCTTTTATCATTTAATTTACAACTTTCATAGAACTGAATAATCCTAAAGTCAAATGAGATTTCAGAGATCATTTAGTTCAACTTTTACCCGAATGGGAATATCATCTACAATATTCTAGCTAAGCAGTCATCCATCCCCCACTTGGAGGAGCTCACTGATTCTGGAGGCAGCCCTTTCACTTTCAGGCAGCTCCTTATTTCCAGCTGAAATCCAGCTTCTCAACTTCCTACCCCATTGCCCCTTGTTCTGCCCTTGGGGGCCAAGCAGAAAAAGACTAATCCCTTTTCCATGAGTTTGCAGTTCAGCTCATTGAAGCCTTTTTAAGTTCCCCCTTCTCCAAAATCAGCATTCCTAAGTCCTTCAACCAATTTTTGTGCATCATGGTTTCCAGATCCATTGTCATGCTGGGCAGCCACCCCTGGACATTGTCTGTTTTGCTAATACCCATGAAATGGCATGCCCAGCACTCAGCGTCCTACTCCGGGTGTGCTTGGTGATGATGGAGCGTAGACAGCAAAACTGTCCCCTCGGTCTTCCTCACGGTCTCATTGATTTCTTTGATATCTTCCCTGTCCCACTGTTGACTCACACTGAGTTCCCTGTGCTCTATGTGCTCATATGGAGTCATAGAGCCTCAGAATAAGAGCCAGAAAAGTCCCAAGAAAGATTCTATGGGCCATATGAGGAAAGTGAGGCACAGACAGGACCAGAATAAAAATAAAAGTAAGTAAAACAAAAGTCAGACCAAGTCTCTCACGGTTTATAAATAGATGCTACATGTCTCTATACACATACGTGTATATGTATGTAAGTATGTGTGTATTGGACAGCCTCATGGCACCATGGATAGAGCTCTAGGGTTGGCATCAGGAAGTTGTTGTTTGACTCTTTATGATGCCTTGGACCATAGCACACCAATACTGGCCAAGGAGTTCTCCTGACAAAAATACTGGGGTGGTCTGACATTTCCTTTTCCAGTGGATTAAGGCAAGCAGGAGTCAAGTGACTTGCCCAGGGTCACACAACTAGTATCTGATGCCAGATTTGAACTCAGATCTTCCTAACTCCGGGGTAATCTGGCCTCAGACACTTACTAGCTGTGTGACCCTGGACAAATCACTCAACTTCTGTTGGTCTCAGTTTCCTCCTATGTAAAATGGGGATAATAATAGCACCTATCTTTTATCTCCCAGGGTTGTGGCAAGGCTCAAATGAGATAATATTTATGAAGTGCTTAACACAGGGCCTAACACATAGTAGGTCCTTAGTAAATGGTAGTAAATGAAGGGAATACCCTTCTCTTCACCTAAAGTGCTTAGTATGGCGCCTGCCATATCAGTAAGTGCTATTTACATGTAACTTATTATTATTATTATTATTATTAAATACATATATGTATATTTCTTGTTTTTTTTTCTTTTTATTCTGGGTTTTGAGTTTCCATATATTGCAGTCACATAGTAGGTTAATAACAAAGACAGGGTATTCTGACTCCCATCTAGAGTCTGTCCTCTATCTTATGCTCTGCTGTCTCTGATGTACCTGGCACATAGCAGGTTCTTAATAATTTCTTACTGATAGATTGATAGAGATATGGTAGAGATGGGGATGTCTGGTCAGTACAATCCATGTTATTTCATCCTTTTAAACTGAGATTCATGAGTTTATTTCCTAATCCACCCTCCTAGCATTCCCTCAATCCCTTCCCCCAAGGCTCCCTTCCTTAATCCTTTCACTCCCTTCCTCAATCCTACTCACCCCAGTCCTTGACCTGATGTTTCCTCCAAATGGTCCTCGTGACCCTAGCCTACTTGGCTAAAGTCTCTTCCCTAGCTTTTAAACCAGTCCTGTCCTCCTGCCAGAGCCCAAGTTCTCTGTCCTTCTCCTGCCATCCCCAAGGTCTCTGTCCCTCTCCTGCCAGCCCCAAGGTCTCTGTCCCTCTCCTGCCAGCCCCAAGGTCTCTGTCCTTCTCCTGCCATCCCCCAAGGTCTCTGTCCCTCTCCTGCCAGCCCCAAGGTCTCTGTCCCTCTCCTGCCATCCCCCAAGGTCTCTGTCCCTCTCCTGCCAGCCCCAAGGTCTCTGTCCTTCTCCTGCCATCCCCCAAGGTCTCTGTCCCTCTCCCACCATCCCCTAGGGTCTCAGTCCTTCTCCTGCCAGTCCCCAAGGTCTCTGTCCCACCTTTCCCAGGATTCAGCATGCTGGGTGGACAGTGGTTGCTTTTTCTTTGTTCCTTCCTGAATGTTCAGTTTGTTGAGCATACTGTTTTCCAGCAAACGCTGAGAGGGAGGCTGACACAGCCTCACCCCCGCTAATTAGTTAAGCCAGCTGGTGCGTTGGTAAGGTTTTTCTGTATTCCTCAATGTGTGTTTCCTTTTTTAAACATGATCAATACCCTCCCTGGCTGAGCTTGCTTTGCTCTCTCCCTATTGTTCTCCTGTTTGCATTGTTCTGGGTCTCCAGTTAAGAAACAGGGAAACCTGAGCAGGCTGCATCTCCTTGAGGCTGCCAACCCATGTCCCCAGGCCTGCCAACCCTTTGGGGCTGCTGTCTAGCCTGGGGCTGGGGAGCAACCATGAGCCAGATGCTACCCTGCTGTCCCCTGCCTTCTTCCCTTCTGTGGATTAGAGCAGCCTTCCCCAGCTGTCAGGGGGAGTCCATGGGGAACTCCTCCAGCCCGCATCAGGGAGCTGGCCAGAGAAAAAAGGAGGTGGCCATTGAGGGCAGCAAGCAGCCTCTCAGTTGGATTCCTTCTATAATGGAGGGGTTGGGGATTCCCTTCCTGTCTGCTGTAACCAGCACCCCACAAGCCCGGGACACAAAAGGACCTGGGCTCAGGTATAGGAGGGTGCTCTTTAAAAGAATCCATGGAGGAAAAAGCCTTCTTGTCAGCTGCTCTAGTGTTCTGAAGAACCCAAGATGTGAGGGGAGTGACAGGGAGATGGAGGCTGCCAGCTCTTGTCTCCTTCCCAGATGTCTCTTTAACGTACATACCTTGGGGCTGGGCCAGCCACAGTGCCTAGAGACTTCCACATTGCACAGTCCTCCCCAGCAACTCCACTGCCATCCAGCCTGAAAAGAAATTGCATTTAGTCCTGTGGTATAATGCAATGAATCTCACTGAAGACAGGCAGCATGTCATGGTGACTAGAGAGCTGGCCTAGGAGGCAGGAAGACTTGGGTTCATATTCTGCCACTGACACATACTGGCAGTGTGACTTAACCCCAGCAACTCTCTAATACAGTTCCTGATCTGAATTGGTTGAGGAATTCCCCCATACCTATTAAACTGACAGGTTGAGTTAAAAAACATGCAGTCAGAAGATCCATGTTTGAGCTTGGCTACTTATTACATATGTGACTTTAGGTAAGTTATATCTCTTAAAACCTTAGTTTCTGCATTTGTACAATGAGGATAATAATATTTGCCCTAAATGACTAGATAATTATGTAGGCCAATCAATCAACATTTATTAAGTACCTACTATGTGGTTAATTACTACTAACGTGTAATCTCCCTTAGACATAGATGTGAGCAAATCTTATTGATTCAACAGAGATTCATCAGATACCCACTTTGTGCCTGCCTTATGCATGGGATTTAAAACAAGGAGAGGTTCAAGCCCTGAGGTCCCTGGCACTTAGGTAGTTCAATGGATGTAGAGTGATCAGGAGTCAGGAAGGACTGCGTTCAAATAGAACTCCAGACATTAGCTGTGTGACCCTGGACAAACTTATTTAACCTCTGTTTACCTCAGTTTCCACAAATATAAAATGAAGATAATAATAGCCCTTTACATCTCTGGGTTGCTGTTAGGACTGAATGAGATGATACTTGTAAAGCACCTAACAGTGCCCAGTACACAGTAAGTGCTTAGCAAATGCATTTTCCCTTCCTTCTAATAGTCTTCTTCCCTACTACCCTCCCCCTTACTGACATCTTTCTCCTTCCTCATTATTTAGCCCCATCTATTCAGTGCCCTCAGGGTTTAGAGAGAAATGACTGTATTTATAAGCAGATGTTACTTTTAGTTTTATAGCTTAATATTCTGGGATTTGGGGTTTCCAAAATATTTTTTTGAGGTCACTACTTCTCCTTTGAAAGACTTACTGATGAAACCTTTGATAGGTTGGTTTACCTTGCCCATCTCTTACTATCCATCACTCCCAACCTAGAATGATAAGAGTATCGTCCAATTCTTAAACAGATGACTTTCTTCTCATGGAATCTGCAGCACTGAGACCACACCATATGATGATTAGCTAAAAGAACTACTCATATGTAGCTTGGTGTAGACCTAGGGGCAAGGGAGGCAGAGAGAAAGACAGGGTCAATGTTCAAATATTTGAAGGACTGTTGTATGAAAAATGAATTCTTTTTGTTTCACTTAGGACCAGAAGGCAGAACTATGTATAAAGACAGGGGCAGAAGATGGGGGGAGGGAGGAGAGAAGGGGAGGGATGGAGGGAGGGAAGGAGGGAGGGAGAGAGAAAGAGAGAGAGAGAGAGAGAGAGAGAGAGAGAGAGAGAGAGAGAGAGAGAGAGAGAGGTTCTATCTAAAGGTAAGGAACAATTTCTTAATGATTTAGGCTACCCCAAAGTAGAATGGACTGCCTTGAGAGGCAGTAAATTCCCATCACTAGTTTTCAAATAGAAACTGGATGACCATATCAGGAGATTCCTGTTCAAGTAGAGAATTGGGGTGGAGAACTTGTACAACTTTGAGATTTTGTGATTTGGGGTGGTGGTATATTGATGAGTCACCAGTAAGAAGTCTTCCTAAACTTGGGCCTCCAACCATTCTGATTGACCAAGCCTTAAAAGTAATTTTAATCCTTCCAATGATGGACAGGAGCAAGCCTTTTCTATGCCCCACAATAAATCACGTGAGTTTCTCACTAATGATGTTTTGTTCCCACTAATGGTGTTTTTACCCTCCCATATACCTTCAGAAGCTTAAGAGTTAAAACTTCTGCACCCCTCCTTCCCCCATCCCCTTACCCCTGGAGTTGAGGCAGCAATCTCCTGCTCTAGTAATCCCAAAACTCCCCCTGGATTTGATAGAAACTGGAATTGCTGATTCAGCTACATTTTCTCCCGTCTCAGGACTCCCTTAAACCTGTTACCGAAATTGGCTCCATGGTACCAGCAGGTTTGCTTGCCATGCAGCATGTCCCTTGGGGTGGGCCCATTAATCACATCTGCTCTCTCTCTCACCTCTTGGCTGGCTCTAAGGACAGCAGGTAGGTGCAAGTAGTTGATGTGTGTGTGTGTGTGTGTGTGTGTGTGTGTGTGTCCCCAGAGAGCAGCTAGGTGCTAAATTTCACTGCAGTAAAAGTGAGTTGTTGCTTTTGTGATCACCATAATCCATCCCCCTTCTTCCAAGGCAGTGACAAGCCCCAGGCCTATGCATCTCCATAGCTAGGAAAGAGTAGATGTTTTAATGTGACTTGTACATGGAGCTGTAAGGAAAGGGCCCCAAGCAGGAAGGAGATTGCTCTTCAAGCCAGGTCTTCTCCTTCCTGAGATGCCTCTTCCCTTTACTAGTCACAGTTAACAGCTCTTGTGGGAAGGTTCTGACTTCAGGAAAACAAAATGTGCCTCCAATGAGGTTTTTTCAGGTTGTACGTCCTAATTTTTTAGTTTAGTCAGTCAACAAACATTTATTAAGTGCTTACTGCACTTATAATGCTAGTCACTGTGCAAAGAAGTAAAATACAGTCACTGCCCCCAAGAAACGTATATTCAAAAGGGTGAGTCAACATGAAAGCAATTACATACATATACGTTACAAAGAAGTAAATGGACCAGGGAGTAACGCATAAATTTGGAGAGAAAGCATTAGGTGTGTGTGTGTGTGTGTGCGTGCATACACGCACTTAGCCTCAGGGAGAGGCATCCTGAAGAAATGATTGGTTTTTCTTTTCTGCAAAAGGAATAGGAGAGGCAGCGGGTATAGAGGAATTGACATGGGATTTGGAACCAGAGAATATAAGCTCATTTACATCTTGATCCTACTACTTACTACCTGTGTGACCCTACTTCATCTCTCTGGACCTCCCTTTCCCCATCTATCTGTTCTAAATATTGCTATTTTACTGGACCTTGTAGGAAAGAAAGAAAAAAATAAATAAAAGTAATTTCCATTGTTGTGTGAATTAGACTGCTAAGTCATGTGACCAAACTGTAGGGCATTTTCTCTGATCCTTCCATCCTTTCAAACCTCTCCAAAATAAGAATTGCATGAAAGGGATAAAGCAATTTTAGCTCTTTTCATTGTCTAAGATACCAGTAACTCCAAAGAGACAACAATTCTATTAACTAACAGTAGAGTAGGCTAACCCCCTAGTCCTTAACCCCTAATTTGATCCCTCAGCATCCCCTTCCCCACTGTCCAACCAGTTTGCAACAGAGCTCAGCTCTAGCTGTTCTACCCCTCCTAGGGCCTGAGAAAACAAAAAGGCAAGAAATTGCTTAGGCTGAGACAGCAGTGTGGTAGGGCTCTGTGCAGCAACAGAACTCAGAGAACTGAAGAACAGAGGGCACTGGGGAAGGACACATGGTGTGTCACTCCATTAAATATGAGGAAAGTGGCCCATCTTCCATGTAGGGTCAATTCTGTCCACTTAGAAGACATTTGGGGAAGACACTGAAAGCCTATGAAATGTGAACTGTTCAGTACAGGAAGAAGCTGAGGTAGCTATGAGGTCCACCTCCCAGGAAAATCACTATCAAAGCGGAAGGAGCCAGAAAGTAAGGGATAAGGGAACATAAGGGGGAAAAAAAACTGAAATTGTCAAAGATCTTAGGGTAAGAAAACTCAATTAAAGACTTTTAGCATAAGCATATAAACCAATAGGAGAGGTATTAGTAACAAAAGGGAATATGACCTCCAGATCAGCTAAAAGAGTCCATAAATATATGAATAAATATTTCAAGACAAAGGAAAATGAATCATGCTTGATGAAGCAGATGATTGTGTGGATTTCAAAAAGAGCATGAAACCACAACGGGATGTTATGGTTTAAAAGGTAAATAATTATTGTGAAAGCAGGAATAGTTGGCAAAATAGAAAGACTTTGAATTTATGGTATCAAGTCTCACCAAAGAAACAAAAGACAGAATAACTGGTTGGGAATGCAAGTACACAGAAGTGAAAGACAATCTGGAAGAAGAGAATCAAAAAGCAATAAAATTAAAAGAAAACATGTTCTTTATACAAAGAAAACATTTTGATCTCAAAGATAGGTTGCACAAAGGCAATGTAAGGATTATGGGTTACTCAGAAGAGCATAATGAATCAAAAAACCCTGAACACCATACTATAAGCACTAATATAAAAAAACTGCCCAGAACTTCTGCACACCAAAATAGTAAAATGCCAATCAAAAGAATCCACAGATTGCCCCACACTATGTGGCAAACTCCAAGACACATATTAGTTAAGCTTAACAATTCCAATAACAAACAACAAGAAATTAGGGAAAAAAGGGGTGGAGCCAAGATGGCGGAGTAGAAATAACACTTCCAAGGTGCTCTGCCCCACACAACTTCCAAACAATGTAAAAGGGGACTCTGAACAACTTCTGGAGCCCCAGCACTCACAGAACTACACAGAGAAGCTAACCTCCCGGTGAGGACAGCCCAGCAGGGAGTGGAGAGCACAGTGCTCTGAGAACAGGCAGCACAGCACACTGGGAACCAACATCACAGTGCTCTGCAAGCTGAGCCCAGGCCTGTGTGAGCCATGGTTTTAGCCCTAGGGCGGCTGGGCCCGCAGCCGGCTAGAGGGACCCCAGAACACCAGCAACTGTGACTATTCCAGAATTATCAGCACAGATATGCCTAGGACAAAGTGAGAGGTTAGTGCCCTTTGGACTTTGGGACCCGTATCTGGGGAACGTGTGGCTTCCTCCCCTGAGGGTGAAAAGCTGCTGAAGAAACTTGGCACAGAAGCCATTTTGCAGTGTCAGTGGCAGCCCTAGCTCCTGGTCTGCAAACTGTAGGGAGATCCAGCAATCAGTCTTGGGGGGTAATCATTCTTGCTTTAAACTGCATGGATCTGGATTGTGGTCTGGGGGGGAGGTTTGGGGTGGGTATCCAATTTGCCAGAGTGGGTGGAGGCTTTATAGAGGCCACCCAACCTGCAGAAGTTGTGAAGACCCCACGTTTGGGATGGAAGCTCTCCTGTCTGGTGGCAGAGTCCTACTGTGGCAACAACCCCAAAAGTCAAATAATTAAGTGGCAACATGCCTAGGCAAAAGAAACAAAATAAAACAGAAAAATTCAACATTGGACTCCTATTTTAGGGGCAAAGAGGATCAAAGCATGGAGGAGGACTGTAAGGTCAGAACTCCTGCACCAAAAACCCCAAATGAAAATACAAGCTGGCTACAGGCCATAGAGGACCTTAAGAAGCAGATAAGAGAAGTGGGGGAAAATTTGGGAAGAGAAATGAAAAAGATGCAAGAAAAGTATGAAATGACAGTCAACAGCCTGACTGAGGAAAATAACACCTTAAAAAATAGACTAACTCAAATGGCAAAAGAGGCTCAGAAAGGCAATGAGGAGAAGAATGCCTTAAAAAGTCGAATTTGCCAGATGGAAAAAGAATCTCAAAACCTCACTGAGGAGATTCATTCCTTCAGAGTTAGACTGGAGCAAATGGAAGCTAGTGACTTTATGAGAAATCAAGATGCTGTTAAACAGATCCAAACAAATGAAAGAATAGAAGGCAATGTGAAATATCTCATGGGAAAAACCACTGACCTGGAAAATAGAGCCAGGAGAGATAATTTAAAAATTATTGGACTACCTGAAAGTCATGATCAAAGAAAGAACCTAGAAATCATCCTTCAAAAAATTCTCAAGGAAAATTGCCCTGATGTTTTAGACCCAGAGGGCAAAATAGAGGTTGAAAGAATCCACTGATCACCTCCTAAAAAGGATTCCAAAAAGAAAACTCCTGGGAATATTATAGCCAGGTTCCAGAACTCCCAGATCAAGGAGAAAATACTACAAGCAGCCAGGAAGAAACAATTCCAATATTGTGGAAACACAATCAGAATAGCCCAAGACCTGTCAGCTTCTACACTGAGGGATTGAAGGGCATGGAATATGATATTCCAGAGGGCAAAAGAGCTGGGATTGAAGCCAAGAGTCACCTACCCAGAAAAACTGAGTATCTTGTTTCAGGGGCAAATATGGTCATTCAGTGGAATAGAGGACTTTCAAGCATTCTTGAGGAAAAACCAGAGTTAAATAGAAAATTTGACATCCAGAAACAAGAAGCAAGAGATGCCTGAGAAGGTAATCAGGGAAAAGAAATCAAAAGGAACTTATCAAAGTTGAGCTATTTACATTCCTATATGGAAAAACAATAACTGTGTCTGATGAAACCTTTCTCATTATGAAAATAATTGAAGAAGGGTATATGGGCATATGTTTACAGGTATACATGGATAGAGGGCACAGGTTGAATTTGATGGGAAGGGATGATACTTAAGAAGTAAAGTTAAGAGGTGAGAGAGGAAAGTGGCAAGAGATGGGGAGAGACAGGCTAGGGTAAACTCTCTCATGTAGAAAAGGCAAGGGGAAGTAGTTGCAGGGGAGGGGAAGAATAGGAAGGCAAAAAGGCAAAACCATATTCTCATTGAAGTTGGCTCAAGGAGAGAATGACATACATACTAAATGGGATATCTCACCCTGCAGGAGAGTAGGAGAAAGGGGGATGAGAGGGGGGATGATGCAGGGGAGGGCATTCTAGGGGAAGGGGAGGTTGGAAATACCCACTTTTGAAGAGGGACAGGATCAAAGTAGGGAATGAACCAGGTGGGCGGTGAGATGGGTGGGAGGGAAATATAAGCAGTCTTTTACAATATATCTACTATGGTAATGTTTTGCATAGCTATACATGTACAACACATACTGAATTGCTTTTCTTCTCAGAGGGAGTGGGTGACAAGGGAGGAAGGGAATGGATCTGAAAATCAAAGTTTTAAAATTAAATGTTTCATAAGATGTCCAGGAATTGGGGCTCAGAGATTCACCTTGCCCTAATGGCAAAGTTGAAGGGGGTATGGGAGAAGATATGGGAGAGAGCAGATTAGATGAGGTGATATCTAGTGGGACTGCTATTCTGGGGTGGTGGGTAGGGAAAAAATGGGGGGAAAATTGTAACAAAATCTGGTGGAAATGATGTAAACCAGAAGTTAATAAAGCATTTGTTTAATTAAAAAAAAGAAATTAGGAAAAAAGCCTTCAAGTATAAAGGAAAGTAATTTCAAATAACACAGGATTATTCTGTACCCACTAGAAACCACAGGAGGGAATAGAATAACACTTCCTGAAGACCAAAAGAGTTTAAGATGCAACTCAAGATGACATACCCTATAAACTGTAGCTTAAACATTAATGCAAAAAAAAAAAAAAGAAATTCAATCAAAAGAGGTATTCAAAGCATTCCTAGAAATAAAACCAGACCTGAAGAAATTATTTATTTAAAAAATATCTTAGATAAGTGATATGCATGAAAGGTAAACAAATATAGCAACCAACAACAATAACAAAATAACAACAGAGACACCATAGAAAATTCCTTTTTAAAACATATAAGGAGACAAAGGTGAAAGTAGAAGTCAAACAGAAGTGATGGTGGAGAAATAGACCTGAAACATCATGAACTAATTTCACAACACCTTACCTACAGGTAAATTAATGTTTTGTTTTGCTTTTTTGTTGTGGGATTAAATAACAGAATAGGAAGATAGATAAAAGACAGAAGGGGAGGAAGAAGTAAGGGGAATATACGGTGTATCCTAATCTAGGCCAAGGCTAACAATGAAGGGGGAAAAAGTCAACTCCTGCAGTATCTTAGGAAGAAGGGACCCTACAAAAGTCACAGGAAGGGATTGAAACAGAAGGAAATAAAGGGGAAAATCTTGTTTCAGTGGTAGGAGGGGGTACACTAATGAATCCTCCTATGGAAAAAGAATGATATTTTATAAAAGATAATGAGACCTTACAATGGGTTTGGGTTAGGGTTTATTATCTGCAGAAAGTTGGTACATAGACCACTCATATTGCCTTGAGAAATAGGCAACCAGAACTCCTGGTGGACAATGGACACCAAAAAGTTGGAAGGCATAGACCCAGGGAGATTTCAAGGTGAATGCAGAAAAAAAATGAACATGGAGAGGAGTAGTGGTAATGGGAATTTGAAGATGCTCATTGTCCCTTGATAGGCCTAGGTGAATTTGAGGACCTTTCCTGATTTGCAAATAAGCTCTTATTAGGGGGTCCTAATAAGCTGAATGTGAGCACATGGATACTGTGGTGGGAGGCTTGTTTTTCAGGAAGGCTCGACTTTTGTTACTTTGTAGTCAAGTGGGTCACGAGGGTTGTGATGTTCTCTGACCCAGGAGAAGCTTATATATACCTTTGAGGTGGGCTTTGGGGGCTCACTTTGGGAAGAGCTGTGTGATTTGACCAGATGAGACTCTGAGCAGCCATTGAGCCTCCTGACTTTGAAAATAAAGTTGTCGGTTCATCTCTCTCTGGTGACTAACTGTATGTGATGGTCAGACAGCTGGAAGCCCTGTCTGTTGGTCTGCTGAATTGTGTTATTTTCTCTGTCTGTATTTTTTGTCTGCTTATAATTTCTGTTTGTATTCTCTGAAGTTCAGGGTTCTGACTTTCCCCCCTGAACTAGGTAAATTAAATATGTTTGATTAAAGTAAGATTGTTAACACTTTTTGAGTTGCTTTTCTTTAGAAAAGCAGATCAAAAAAACCTGTGCTAGCAGCCATCCTGGGTATGCTAGGGTGCTTGCTGCTATAGGAGGGCAAAGGTCAGCGACATGGGGAAATTCCTACCAAGGAGCAATATTCTCTCAATCCCTTAGTATTTCTAAGAATAAGAAACAATGGAAAAGGGGGGCCAAGGGGCAAGATTTGTAAGACTATACTATAGAAACTGTTTAGAAGAGGGAGCCCAACATAGATACCTTGGAAGTTTAAATTCCATGAGGAATAATGAGATTAAAGAAGATTAAATATATACATATGTGTGTGTGAAACAAACATTATATAATATTTACTATATGCCAGACACTGTGCTAAGCACTTTACAAATATTAACTCATTTGATCCTCACAACAACCTTGAACTGCTATTTTCTCCATTTTTAGTTGAGGCAACTGAAGTATACAGAGGTTAAGTGACCTGCCAGTATCCCACAGAAATTAAATGTCTAAGGTCACATTTGAACTCAAGTTTTCATGACTCCAAACCCATTTCTCAATTGATGGGCGTCCCTTCAATTTCCAGTTCTTAGTCATCACAAAAAGAGCATCTATGAATATTTTTGTACAAATAGATCCTTTTTCCTTTTTATGTATGTCTTTGGGATATAGACCAACAGTGGTATTGCTGTATAAAAGGGTAGCTCTCTGGGCATAATTCCAAATTTCTCTCCAGAATGGTTGGATCAGTTCACAACTCCATCAACATTACATTAGTGTTTCAGTTTTCCCACATTTACAACATCCAACATATTTCTCATTTTCAATATTGGCCAATTTGATAGGTATAAGGTCATACCATGGAGTTGTTTTAATTTCCATTTCTCTAATGAGTAGTGATTTAAAGCATTTTTATATGACTACAGATAGCTTTGATTTCTTTGTGTGAAAATTTCCTGCTCATATCCTTTGACAATTTATCAATTGTGGAATGACTTGTATTTTTATAAGTTTGACTCCATTCTATATGTATCTGAGAAATAAAAACTCTATCAGAGATACTTGTTACAATTTTTCCCAGTTAAAAATGCTTTTAAAAAAAAGTTATAGAAAATTAAAATTTAAAAATAACCTTTAAATGTTGAAGAGGGACAGATTTTACTTGACAACTGAGAGAGAGAAAAAGAAGGTAGGAATTAAATAGCTATATAAAGGAAGAAAGGAAAAGGAACTAATAAGTTAAGTAAAACTCCAAAAATGAGGAAAAGTTGCAATAAGTTAGAGAAGGTAGATGAGGACTGAGGGAAAATACTTGGTGGGAATAGGATAGCCTTGAAGTAGATTAAGTTAAAATAAACAGAGATAAAATATACTGTATTTACAGAGCAATATGGTGTGTGTGTGGGGGGGAATCCTCACTTGTGGGGAAAAAAGTATTAGAAACAGATAGAGGAAAATGTAAATCTAAATTTCATAACTTTAAATGTGAATAGATTAAGCAATCCATAAAATGAAAGTGACAGATTAGATAAGGGGGAGAAAGCCACACTGTTCCTTACAAGACAGACATTTTAAGACCAAAAAAAAAAACATATATGGAATAAAAATGAGGGGCTAGAAAAACATTTAGAATGAAGTGAATCTAAAAAAGCATCATTAGTTCCATCATGCTCTCAGATAAAGCAAGAACAAAAACAACATAAGATAAACAATAAAAGTACTTTATATTGAAAAGAATGATAGACAACAAATTGATATCAACATTAAACTTATATACTTCAAATGCCCTTGCATCTAAATGCATAAAGGAAAACTTAATTGAACTACAAGAAGACATGGCAGCAATACAGTAAGGGCAAAAGATTTCAACATTCCTTTCTCAATGTGGGATAAGTCTAACAGAAATATAAGCAAAGGGAAAGTCATAGAAGTGAAACAATTGCTGGTAAAATTAGAGCTACAAGATTTATGGTGTCATCTAAATGGGACTTCTAAAGAATATACATACTTCTTAGCACCATATGCAACTTTCCTAAAAACTGGTCATGCATTAGGGTGCAGAGATATTGAAAGAGGTAGAAATAGTAAGCATATCTTTTTCAGACCATAACACTATGTGTATATGTGTGTGTGTATACATACACATTCACATATATATTATATATATATAAATACACACATATATATAATATATATGTGAATATATAATATAGTTCAAGAAGCACAAACAAAAGACATAGAACCAAGTGGAGACTTAATGATAAAAGCTGAAATAATGAGGGTCAAAGAACAAATTATAGAAAAAATGAATAATTATGTGAAAGAAAATGGTAATTATAAAAGAACATACCAAAATTTCTGCAAGACAGCTAAAGCAGGTCTCAAGGGGAAATATTATTTCCCTATAAACATACATTAACAAAATAGAAAAGAAGAGGATTAATGAACTGAATATGCATTTAGATAATTAGAAAAAACAACACATAAAGAAACCTAAAATAAGCATAAAAGATGAGATATTAAAATAGAGGAAATATAGGTAAATTTAAAAAAAACAGACATGATAAATCAAGCCAAAGAATTTAACCTATGATCAGACACCAAGTTGCTTCTATAGGAAAGTACATGAATGATTCTTCTTGTCTTTTTATTCACCAAACCAAACCAAACAAACCCTTTCTTAGTGAAAACTGATACTCCTTATGGTCTCTACTACTTCTAAAATCGGTATGTTTCTTTCCAAGCACCATTAGTCCCCCATATTTATGAGGATGGACTGAACTGACAGCAACTACATCCATTCAAAAATTAAAGATTTTACATCTGTCCCAGACCTAATGCTCACTCTACCTACTTCCCCAGTGTTCAGACTAATGAGTTATATCCCTACCAACATATAGGTTCTCACCCAAAGTCCTCTAAAAGTTACAATTCTACACATATCATAATAGACAGACACTTTCAGTGAAGGATCATCTCATTACTTGTAGGGCTGTTTCTTGCTATTCAACCCTCCTTTACCTTTGCTTCCTGTTTCTGAATTTACCCAGTTGGGAGCTCTTTGGCTCTATAAAGCCAAAACCCTATTATCTGTCCCTGTCCTAGGTGCTAGACACTGTCCTAGTTTCTGGGGCTACAAGGATAAAAGTGACAGTCCCTGCCCCCAAGGAGCTAACATTCTTTCAAGAGAATATCCACATTTCTAGTAAGCAAAGAAAAAATCCTCTTATACTCTTGCTAGAGCAGGCACCTATTAACTATTTTTCTATCATCTTTAGGATCAAATACAAATTCCTCTGTTTGATATTTAAAGCCTATAACAAACTAACCCTGACCTCCTTTTCCATCCTTATTATACATTACTTACTTCACACACTATACAATCCGATCAAATGGTACCTCAAGGTTGTTTCTGACATGTGCCATTCCATCTTCCATCTGTGTGTCTTATTACTGGCCATTTTCAGTGCTTAGAATGTCATCCTATCTCACCTTTCCCTTGTAGAATCTTTCTTTTCCTTTAAGAATTTCTCTAAACACTTTTTTTTTCATGTGGCCTTTCCTGCACCCCACATCTGCTGCTGGTATCTTATCCTCTCCTCAATTACTTTGCATTTGTTTTGCATATGCATGTTTTTTTCTCATGATCCTTTGCATCCTGCACAGTGTCTGGCATATAGCAGGGGCTAAATAAATGCTTGTTGATTCATTTATTGATTGAGGTATCCTTTTCTTCCCCAGTCCAGTTACTCCAACAGGTCATATTGTCAGGTCCAGCAATACCTCTTCAGTTTTCTCCAATGGTGTGGGAAAGGAATTGAAGAAAAGTTTAATGGAGATGGTCCCTATGCTAAAAATGCAGAGATTAAGATGCTAACTCCAGTATTTCCTTTGCTTTGTATGACCTATGGAAAGTCTTTTTATCTACTTGAGTTTAACTTCTGTCTCTGATAAATGGAGTTTATTCCTCTCCCCCAGAGGCTGTGAAGACAACTGACCATGATGGCCCTCCTAATTTCCACTGTTGACTTTTATAAGACCCTTAAATTTTAAAATTGGGGTGAAGGAAGAAACTTTTCAAATTTTGTAAAGAACTTCACATAGAGTACCCTAAAAATGTGAACTGGGTTAAACAGAAAAACATGTTGAGCTTTCTTAAGAAAGTGGTATGGAGCTAGAGGTACTGGCCTTGGACTCAGGAAGTGCTTCAGTAGTGTCCAATTCTTCATGACTCTGTGGAACAGAGCAAGCGAATACTTGTCCATGGGGTTTTCTTGGCAAAAATACTGGAGTGGTTTGCCATTTCCTTCTCCCCTGGATTAAGGCAAACAGAGGTTAGGTGACTTGCTCAGGACTACACAAACTAGTAAGTCTCTGAGGCTGTATTTGAACTCAGGTCTTCCTGACTACAGGCCCAGCACTGCATCTGATGGGTTATAGCTCTGAAAACCCCCTTGAACTCTCCTTGAATCTTCCCACTTGATGAGGCATTTGCCTGAGGCCATAAGCAGTTCATTGTCACTAGGCCCAAATATCTCCTTACTCTTAACCTAGCCCTCCACTGTCCAGCTACTTCCTACCCTTGATCCTATCAAAATATCTATACCCAAATCTGTTACCCTTAAATTAGCCTAGCCCTCCATTGTCTGTCATTTCAGATAACCTTCAGCTATTTTCAACCTTTAATCCCATTCCCACAGTCTGACCTCAAGATCCTCCTTAGACTTCTCCTCAAGACCCTCCCCAAACCCCTCCTCTAGACCACCCCAGATCCCTCCCACAATCTTTTGGTATATAAGATGCATCTTGCCTCCATGAAAGCTCTGAGATTCAGTCTAGTGAAGACTCAAGTCTGTGTCAGATTGTTCTGGCCCGCTTGTCAATACAAGCATCACAAAGACTTAGGCTTCTTAAGAGTCTGCCCATTATGGCAAATCTTTAAAAACTGTGTACTTCGGCTGTTTTACTTTGGTTGAGAGAATGCTTGAGTTGAATTCATTCGACAGGTATTTTGGGGTCTCGAGCACCCCTAAACCCTAAACCTCAACATGTGCATTGAGCCATCTAGTTGCTTTTAGGATTCACCTAGACCTGGGTTCAAATCATGCCTCTTATACTCACTAACCCTGAGACCTTGATCACTGAGCCTGCCTCTCTGACTCTCAGTTTCCTCATCTATTAAAAAAAAAAAATAGATAAAGGAAGGAGAATAGACTAGGTAACCTATTGCTAAGCTCCCCTCCAACTCTAAAAGTTTTTCCTAGAGAATCTAAGAATTCAGGGGGATATGAGGAAAACAACAGCTTATTATTTGTGTGTGGCATTAGGTGAGTAATTTAAATTATTTAGATTTCAGTTTCCTCATATATAAAGTGAGGTAATTTAGACTAGATTTTTGCCCCCCCCCCCCCCCGCCCAGATCTAATTCTTAAAACCATGAGTTTTGAAGATGGAGGAGTAGAAACAGGACTTTCTCACAGCTCTGGCTCCCAACTCTCCCAATTCATGTAAAAAATGACTCTAGACAAACTTTGGAGCTACAGAACCCACAAAATGACACAGAGAAGTTAACCTCCTGCTGAGGACAGCCTGGCAGGCCACCAACAAGTGTCCAGCACAGTTCTCTGGGAGCCAACCCCAGACCTGCTGGAGCCAGAGGCCTTAGCCCCAGGGTGGCCTGACCATCTGCTGGCTAGAGGGACTTCAGATCACTAGCAGCTGTGGTGGTTTCCAGAATTATCAACCCATAGATGCCAAAGAACAAAGTGAGAGGTCAGTGGAGTGTGGGCTTTGGGACCTGGGAATTTGGAGTGTGATCTGGCCTTTGCCCCCAGGGCTGAGGCACCATGGCTGTGCAGCCACATCCACGTGGCAGCTTCAGCTCTCCTGGTCTGCAGATTATAGGGGGACCAACCAACCAGTCTGAGGGGTAATTGCTCTTGTTTTAAACTGCTTGGATCTGGATTGCTGTCTAGGGTGGAGGTCCTGGGGTGCATGACCTAGCTTGCCAGAAAGTGTGGGGGCTTCAGAGAGGTCACCCAACTAATTCCTTCAGCAGCTGAGAAAACTCCAGTGTTTGGTATGAAGCTCCCTTGTCTGGTAGCAGAGTCCTACAGTGGCAAAAAACCCAAAAGTCAAGTAATTGAGTGGCAACAGGAGCAAAGGAGGGATGCAAAGTAAACAGAGCAACCCAACTCTACACTTCTATTTTGGGGACAAAAAGGATCAAACCATGGAACAGGAGGAAGACAGTGAAGTCAGAACTCCTGCACCAAAAGCTTCAAAGAAAAATACGAGCTGGTTACAGGTCATAGAGGACCTTTAGAAGGATTTTGAAAATCAAATAAGAGAATTGGAGGAAAAATTGGGAAGAGAAATGAGAAGCATGCAAGAAAATTATGAAATGAGAGTCAAGAGAGACTGAAGAAAATAACACCTTAAAAATATACTAACTCAAATGGCAAAAGAGGCTCAAAAAAGGCAAAGAGGAAAAGAATGCCTTAAAAAGCCAAATTTGCCAGATGGAAAAAGAATCTCAAAAGCTCACTGAGGAGATTCATTCCTTCAGAGTTAGACTGGAGCAAATGGAAGCTAGTGGCTTTATGAGAAATCAAGATGCTGTTAAACAGATTCAAACAAATGAAAAAAAAATAGAAGGCAATGTGAAATATCTCATGGGAAAAACCACTGACTTGGAAAATAGATCTAGGAGAGATAATATAAAAATTATTGGACTACCTGAAAGCCATGATCAAAAAAAGAACCTAGAAATCACCCTTCAAGAAATTGTCAAGGAAAATTGCCCTGATGTTTTAGAACCAGAGGGCAAAGTAGAGATTGAAAGAATCCACTGGTCACCTCCTGACAAAGATACCAAAAAGAAAACTCCAAGGAATATTATAGACAAGTCCTGGAATTCCCAGATAAAGGAGAAAATATTACAAACAGCCAAGAAGAAACCATTTGAATATTTTGGAAACACAGGATCTGGCAGCTTCTACATTGAGGGATTGAAGGGCTTGGAATATGATATTCCAGAGGTCAGAGGAACTGGGATTAAAACCAAGAATTACCTACCAGCAAAACTGAGTATCATGTTTCAGGGGAAAATATGGTCATTCAATGAAATAGATGACTTTCAAGCATTCTTGATGAAAAAACCAGAGTTGAATAGAAAATATTCAGATACAAGAAGCAAGAGAAGCATGAGAAGGTAAACAGGGAAAAGAAATCGTAAGAAACTTATCAAAGTTGAACTATTTACATCCAAACAATAATTGTAACTTATGAAACTTTTGTCAGTATGAGAATAGTTAAAGGGAATAGAAATGTATGTATGTGTATATATATATATTTTTTTACACACATATAGATATATATATACATATATATTTTTATTTTTATATATATGTGTATATATATATATATATATATATATATATATATATATATATATATACACAGACATATACACATTTCTATTCCCTTCAATTATATATGTATATGTATGCTGTTTTGGGGTGGTGGATAGGGAAAATTGGGTAGAAAATTTGTAACTCAAAATCTTGTGGAAATGAATGATATAAACTAAAAAATATAAAAAAGAGAGAGAGAAAATGAAAAAAAAAATGTTGTTACAAAAAAATAAAATAAAATAAAACCATGAGTTTTGTGCATCACCATTTAGGTTTGTAAATTTCCTTTCATTACCAGTAAGGAATACTGACCAGGGAGGCTGACTAGCTACTGTGTAATTTTGTCTTTTAAATAGGAAATAGACAATTATGACTAGGCCACAGATGGGATTTTCTGAGGCTCCACCTCTATCTCTACAAATGGTAAAGTCATTGGCATCAGCATCTTTATCACTTATCTGGCAGATAATTGTTACTTGCCTTAGGGGAGTGGGAGATAGCTTATCTGTAAGACTGAAAAGAGTTGCAATGGGCTGAGGCCCTGAGCAACCCTGGGGCAAGGGACAAGGGGCTTCCTGTTCCCACTTACATCTTTATCAAAGTTGGGCTTCTAGGAGGGAAGACTCTGTCTCATGGAGAAAGCCATTGGACTCATGGAAGTCTAAGGAATGATTTAATTACTTTTTTGTAGAATAAGAGGCATTGTGAAATTGTGAACTGAGAGCTGGCTTTGAAATCAGGAAGATCTGGGTTCTGGTTCCACCTTTGATCTCCACTGCTGGGTGAACCTGCACAAATAGCATTAAGGCTATAAGTAGCTAAGTAGGTTCTGATTTTATTTGATAGTGGAATTTCACTTATCAAGAGTTCTCTATACCAGTAAATCGCAGGTCCTATCAAAAATAGTAAATTTAGAGCTGAAAGGTATCTCAGAGATCATCTATCCCAAATATTCATACTTTGACTAAGAAGCGAGTTAGTTAGCTAGGAAGTAGAAAACATAGAACTAAAATTCATCATAATTGGCCCCTAACCAATGGTTGTTTTACTTCATTCTACCTCTTGTCTCCAAGGACATCCAAGATTTTGCTTTTTTAAAGAGAAAACTGCTGGACAGATGTTCTCTGTGTCCACAGAAGACTTAGAAAGCATAAAATTAAAATAGGATGCAATTTGATTGGGGCCACTTGGTGGCACAGGGGATAGATAGAGTGCCAGGTCTGGAGTCAGGAAGACTCTTCTTCCTCAATTCAAACCTGGCCTCAGACATTTCATAGCTGTGTGATTCTGGGCAAGTCACTTAACCTTGTTTGCCTTAGTTTCCTCACCTGTAAAATGAGATGGAGAAGGAAAGGGCAAACCACTCCAGCATCTTTGCCAAGAAAGCTTCAAATGGAATCACAAAGGGTAAGAAACAACTGAACAACAACAGATGATTTGGTTGATATAAGGAAGGAAATGCACAGTATCAAGGTTCTAAACACTGGGATGGGCTACTCTGGCCCCTCAATCTCTGGAAAGATTCCAAAGAGTGCTCAGAACTCTGTCTTGGAATATTCAAAGACAACTGTCAAAAAGAGATGGGGTCTGTACCAGATAATCTCTTGAGGGAGGGTGCTGATGGTTCTTTGATGCTTTGAATCTATGATTCTAGAAGTACCTTTTCCATCTTTTCCCACCCAGCAAGTGTAATGACAGGCAAGGTAAATGGTGGGAGCTAAGGCTCATCCTGATATAATATTTGCTATATTTCTTAGGCAGACAAGTAAAACATCCAGGTCTGTGATTTCACTTGGTACAACAAAGCAAAACCTTTATCACATAAATGTTCGAGGAAGCCAAGAGTGAGAGAGCTGTAAACATCTCCAAGCAGCTTCTAGAGACAACCCCGTATGGAGACACATTTCAACAGGGTTGGCGGGGGGTGGGAAGGAAGGATGAAGCTTGCCAAGTTGTATCTCTCTTATTTGCAGGGAGTGTTGCATGGATATTTCAAATCATTTCCTTTTTGTTAGTACCTAATCTCCCAGCTGTTCTCTGCACATTGGCTCAAATGCAGGGAAACAGTGGGCCTCAAATGTAAAAGCCATGGGGCTCCTTTAAATTATGTTGTCTTGCTACATTGTTATGTCATGCCGACCCAACCTCCAGTGCCAAGCAGAGTGGCGGGGAGAAAGGAATTTACTACGATGATGAATTTAAAGAAAAATGTACTGTTTTTAATATAGCTATTTTTAAAAATGGGCCCCTTCTGTCCTCAAGAGTTCGTGGGATAGGCTATCTTTTTTGGCCCTTGCTCTTGTCTGTAAACCTTGAGGCTGATGTAAATGGGAAGCATTTGGGTATCCAGAGCATAGAAACAAATGCAAGCATCCTCAAAGTAAACTGATGATCAGGGCAAAGAAGAACATGGAGGTACATTGCCAATCTCACAGAAAAGGAGGAAAGTCCGGCTCAGATTTTTTCTCCTTCATGAGGAGATTCGTGTAAGGTTACATCTGTCCACACACAGTATCAATATAATTGACCAACTGTGTAGGAAAAATCAATGGAGGTTGTCTGGGGGTGGAGAGTGGATCATGGAGACCAAACAACTGGGCTAATGGTCCATAGTTTTCATCAAGTTTCTATGCCATTCTGCAAATGTTACATATGATATTCTAGAAGACTCCTGCCCAAAAGTGATCAGAGGGATGAGATTAACCAATGGCTAAAGTTCCATGGGAATGGGAGACTAGGAAACATTGACTTTGGGAGGTGAGAATACTTTTGATTTCTGCAAGTTATCTTTCCTATCTGGTGGGATGTTCTTGGGCTTGAGTGCATGCTGAGTATTCAGTAATCATCTGACCCTGAGAGGTAAGAGTAAGCAGAGAGCTGGCTTCAGTGTCAGGTTCAAGCCCTGCTTCTGACACTTACTGGTTAGTCACATGATCAGATCTGCTTTTAAGGGAAGCCAACTTAGAAACATGTAGAATGGAAAGACTTAAGGCAGAAAGACCAATTAAGTGACCCTTGAAATAACAGTTCTGGGGAAAGTCACTTAACCTTTCATTGGCCCAGCCCATTTTTTAAGACTTAGTTGCTGAACAGATGTGAATCTGCTTTAGTAATAATGGGCCTTTCTCACTTGGAATTCCCTATACTGATGAAATCACAGGTCTGATTTTTAAAAACAAGGTTATGGTTGAATAGACTTATTGGGAAGGGGAAGGGGAAAGGCAAGGGCAAGGGGAAATAAGCACTTGTATAGTACCTATTATGTGCCAGGTACTGTACTCTTTGCAAATATCATCTCATTTGATCCTCACAACAAGCCTGGGAGGTAGATGTTGTTACTATATACATTTTCCAGTTGAAAGATTAATGGGCATTGCATGAAATATAGATGCAAGATGTTAGGAAAATGTGGGAAAAGAAAATATTCATGGAGAGAGGCAGAATTGTTAAGGGGTGGAGCTCCCTTATACATACATACTTGGTACTACAATTAATTTTAGATAAAATAATTCATACTGGATTTCACTCAGAGTCCTTGTTCTGCCCTGATGGCCACTCAGACAAAGAATCATTAATAGGCAGGAATAAGTCTAAAAGATTGTGCTAAACACGGGAATGTGACTAGATTGTTTTTGTGCTTGGAACAAAGTGACAGGAGAGGAGAAGGAAGAGGAACAGGATGAAGAGGAGGAAGAGGAAGAAGAAATGAGGAGGAAGAGGATGAAAAGGAATTTACTTGTAATGTTTGTAGTTAGGAAGCAAATCCCTGGAAGATATTATTGATACTCTCCAAATTTTAGCACCTTGGGACAAAGCCTTAGTCACTCCTCCCTAGTTATAGTTCTGTTTAAATCCTATACCCCTATTTGACCCTATGTGGATAGGGTATTCCTCATCCTTTCTAAAACAACTTGAACTAATTCTGGATGTGTTTCCCTCTCACAGTCCCAAAGAACATGAAAACTGGTTCCTGTTCAGGCTTGTTGTCCTACCAGCCTGCCTTGGGGTCATCAGCATTCAGGTAACATGGTGAGATAATGCTCTCTGTCCCCTGCCATGCATTGTGTGTCTGAGTTACTCGACAGGAGCCTACAACAGTGGCCTTGGCTGGAGAAGGGAATCAAAGCAGGGCCATCCCAGCAGCTGCAGGTTAATAGTGGTCGAATTACACTCTTGGAAAACAGTTTCCCCCTCGATGCATTATCTGGGCCATTTCAAAGCCCTTTGTCTCGGCTAAGCTGGCTGCGGGTGATGTTTGCAGGCCGGACTTGCAGAAAAGATGTATTTTCTGACAGGGAGAAGGTCACCAGAGCAGAGGCCATTACAATGTGCTGCGGTCAGGTCGGAATTTCCCGGCTCCCGATCGATGTGGCACTAGGGTATTACTCAAGCATTGGGATTAGAGCTCTGGCCAAGAAAATGCTCTTCAAATTGGCCGACAAGTCAAACGTTGTGGGAAAGCCATTCTCTCGTTTACCCTCAATCTGTACAGGCTTAAAGCTGGGGACCCAAGGGGTCAGCAAGGCTGTAAGAGGTCAGGACTGAGGGTTGACCAGATGCTAGAACTATGGGGCAGCAAATGGGTTAGGAAGAAACTGAGCCTTCTTTCTCCCTACCATGACCTCACCCCAAACTTCCCAAAAGGATGGTAGCAAGGTAATGTGAAATAGTAGAAAATACACTGAAATAAGGGGTCAGGAGACTGGGCTTCTATCTCTAGCTTTGCTCTTGATTTTTAGTATGAACTTAGATTCATAGAATATTAGAGCTAGAAAGGATCTCAGGGGTCTCTAGTTCAGGGGTCCTTAATCTGGGGTCCATGAATAAATGTCAAGACATCTGTGAATTTAGATGGGGGAAAATAATATCTTTATTTTCACTAACCTCTAAATGTAGTTTAGCTTTTTTCTTCCATTTGAATATCAGCAACAAACAGTATTATTAGCAGCACATCTGACTTGGTCACTAATAGAAATCACAGATATTTCCTCTCACATTATAGTTGTTTCAGGTAGCTTGAAATCCTGTTTTTATTCTACATAACCTTGAAATTGCCTTAGTTATTAGATATGTTCTCTAGGTAGCACATGATCACAGTCTTCCTGTTTACAGGAATTGTATTTAGATATGTTTGGTTTCCTTTGCAATTTTGTGTGTTTTATTTCATGCATTTAAAAACCTATAATTTAGAAAGGGACCATAGTGGATTGCCAAGGAAATTCATGACACAAACAAAGGTTAAGGGCCTTCTGTCTAGTTCAACCCTATTATTTTACGTATGAGGAAATGGGTTCAGAGAGGGTAAGTGGCTTGCCTTTAATCACACATGGAGTTAGTGGCAAAGCTAAACCTAGAACCCAGGTCTCTGGATTTGCTGTCTAAGACTTTTTTTTATAACACACAAACTATCTCTCAAAGGAGTTGGGAAAGTGAATTAACCCACCCCTTTTGCTTCAGTTTCCTCATGTTATATAGAGATAATATTACCTTTCCTACCCACCTCTCAGGGTTATTTTGAGAATTCAGTGATGTATGTGAAAGAGACTGAGAAATCTGAAAGTACTATATAAGTGTAGGGACTATCATGATTCTTAGTAATTTCAGAGGCTTTTCATCCCTGGCCCTTTTTCATGTTTCTAGGTGGAGGAGATCTGATTATGATCATCTTCCCCAGATTCCTTGACAAACCTGGAGTGAATGGAATTAGTTTATATCAAGCTCACAAGGTTACCACGGCCCCCCAGGTAATGATCTCTGGGGCATTAATCTGCTCTGGGGAAACTGCTCATCTCTGGACTAGCCTGTGTTGTTTTCATTGTCTTTATGATTTTTATTTCACCTGCACCTGTGATTTCATTGATATAGGAACCCTCTGATCTCCACTGATACAAGTTGGCAACTTGTATGTAAGTTAGAGTCTCAGAGAATTGCCTGAGACATTGAGACGTTAAGTGTCTGATTCACCATCACATAGCTACTATGTGTCAGATGCAAGTACTTGTTATTGTTCAGTTGTGTTCAGTAACATCTCACTCTGGGATCCCTTTTGGGGTTTTCTTGGCTAAGATACTGTTGTGGTTTGCCATTTCCTTCTCTGTTTCATTTTACTGGTGAGGAAACTGAGGCAAACAAGGTTAAATGACTTGCCCAGGGTCACACAGCTAGGAAGTATCTGAAGCCAGATTTGAACTCAGGAAGATGAGTTTTCCTGATTCCAGGCTGGGCACTATATCCACTGCACCATTCTCCTGTTTTCAAGGTCAGTCCTCTATCCGTTACCCTGTACTATCTCTTACAGTTTCTTAACTCTACAAGTTTCTTACCTCTACAATATCTCTCGTATCTGATTTCTCTTTACTCACATAGCTACCTTTGTCCAGCCAGGCCCTTATCACCTGCTACCTAGATTATTACAGTAACTTTCTGATTGTATTAGCAGAGTAGCAGAAGCTGGAATCCAATGAGATAAAGGGATTTGTTCAAGATCACATAGCAATTCCATGGAATTGCTAGGATTAGAACCCAGGACACTTGACACCTAATTCATGGCTCTTTCTTCAGTGCCATGCCACATGCCATATCATCATCATCACCAGTATCATTATTAGCAGATCTAATTGTATTAGATTGCATTGTATAATCCCTGTATTAGCAAGCACACTAGCACTCCCAGGACGTTCTGTTAGCACAGGTTCTTTGATCTGCTTTTAAAGGAAAGACTGCTCAAAATGAGGTTAACTATGCTACTTTTAATTACATTTACTAGTTCAGGGGAAAGGACAGCACAATCAGAGAAATTAGCATAAAGGTCAACAGACAGGACTCCAACTGTCTGGGCAAAGCAGAATCTTGACCAGGAAATTAAAAGATCCTTCTCTTGAGTGAACCTCCAAAGCAAAATGCCAGTCTCCCATATTATATAACAAAAACTTGGCCTCTGATTGACTCAGAGCCAGAAGGCCCGAAGTCTATATGACTCAGCACAGCTGTGAATTTTCAGGGTTCAAAGGGGATTAATCCTTCAGATGTTTACAATTTAGCCTGAGCCTGGCAAACTGAACTCCTAAAAGAAAACAACAAAACTTTCAACTTGCTTGTGCTCACACTTCCTAGCCCAAGTCTCTCGTCACTTTAGTCTGGCCTACACACTGCTATAAAGGTAATTTTCTTTTTTTTTTTTAAACAAATGCGTTATTAACTTCTGGTTTACATCATTCATTTCCGCCAGATTTTGAGTTACAGTTTTATCCCCATTTTTCCCCTACCCACCACCCCAGAATAGCAGTCCCATAAGATATCCCTTCATCCAATCTGCTCTCTCCCATATCATCTCCCACACCCCCTTCAACTTTGCCATTAGGGCAAGGTGGATCTCTGTGCCGCAATGCCTGCACGTCTTATCTCTCAATTACATGTGAAATAGTATTAATAATAGTATTTATATATATTTGAAACATTTAATTTTGAAACTTCGAATTTCAGATCCATTCTCTTCCTCCCTTGTCACCCACTCCCTTTGGGAAGATAAGCAATTCAGTATGTGTTGTACTTATAAAGCTATGCCAAACATTATAGTAGATATACTATAAAAGACTGCTTATATTTCCCTCCCACCCATCCCACCCCCCCCACCTGGTCCATTCCCTACTTTGATCCTGTCCCTCTTCAAAAGTGGGTACTTCCAACCTCCCCTCCCCCCAGAAGACCGTCCCCTCCATCATCCCTCCTCTAGTCCCCCTTCCCCCTACTCTCCTCCAGGGTGAGATATCCCATTTAGTATGAGTGTCATTCTCTCCCTGGGCCAAATTCAATGAGAATATGGTTTTGCCTTTTTGCCTTCCTGTTCTTCCCCTCTCCTGCGACTACTTCCCCTTGCCTCTTCTATATGAGATAGTTTACCCTACCCTGTCTCTCCCCATCTCCTCTTGCCACATTCCTTACTCACCTCTTAACTTCACCCCTTAGATATCATCCCTTCCTACCAAATTTGACCTGTGCCCTCTATCCATGTATACCTGTAAACATATATACACACATTCACATATGTATTCATATGCCCATATATCCTTCTTCAATTATTTTCATAATGAGAAAGGTTTCATCAAATACAGTTATTGTTTTTCCATGTAGGAATGTAAATACTTCAACTTTGATAAGTTCCTTTTGATTTCTTTTCCCTGATTACCTTCTCAAGTATCTCTTGCTTCTTGTGTCTGAACGTCAAATTTTCTATTCAACTCTGGTTTTTTTCCTCAAGAATGCTTGAAAGTCCTTTATTCCACTGAATGACCATATTTTCCCCTGAAACAATATACTCAGTTTTGCTGGGTAGGTGACCCTTGGCTTCAATCCCAGCTCTTTTGCCCTCTGGAATATCATATTCCATGCCCTTCAATCCCTAAGTGTAGAAGCTGACAGGTCCTGGGCTATTCTGATTGTGTTTCCACAATATTGGAATTGTTTCTTCCTGGCTGCTTGTAGTATTTTCTCCTTGATCTGGGAGTTCTGGAACCTGGCTATAATATTCCTAGGAGTTTTCTTTTTGGAATCCTTTTCAGGAGGTGATCGGTAGATTCTTTCAACTTCTATTTTCCCCTCTGGGTCTAAAACATCAGGGCAATTTTCCTTGAGAATTTTTTGAAGGATGATTTCTAGGTTCTTTCTTTGATCATGACTTTCAGGTAGTCCAATAATTTTTAAATTATCTCTCCTGGATCTATTTTCCAGGTCAGTGGTTTTTCCCATGTGATATTTCACATTGCCTTCTATTCTTTCATTTGTTTGGATCTGTTTAACAGCATCTTGATTTCTCATAAAGTCACTAGCTTCCATTTGCTCCAGTCTAACTCTGAAAGAATGAATCTCCTCAGTGAGCTTTTGAGATTCTTTTTCCATCTGGCAAATTTGGCTTTTTAAGGCATTCTTCTCATCATTGCCCTTTTGAGCTTCCTTTGCCATTTGAGTTAGTCTATTTTTTAAGGTATTATTTTCCTCAGTCAGGCTGTTGACTCTCATTTCATACTTTTCTTGCATCTTTCTCATTTCTCTTCCCAATTTTTCCTCCACTTCTTACTTGGTTTTTAAAATCCTTCTTAAGGTCCTCTATGGCCTGTAACCCACTCATATTTTCATTTGGGGCTTTTGGTGCAGGATTTCTGACCTCGCAGTCCTCCTCCTGTTCCATGCTTCATGTTGCATTTTTCGGTTTGTTTCCTTTGCCTAGGCATGTTGCCACTTAATTACTTGACTTTTGGGCTTGTTGCCACAGTAGGACTCTGTCACCAGGCAGAGGAGCTTCTGTCCCAAACATTGGGGTCTTCACAACTTCCAGAGGTATTAGTTGGGTGGCCTCTGTTAAGCCTCCACACACTCCAGCAATCAGGATACCCACCCCACCACCTCCCCCCCAGACCACAATCCAGATCCAGGGAGGTTAAAGCAAGAGCACTTACCCCCCCAAGACTGATTGCTGGATCTCCCTACAGTTCGCAGACCAGGAGCTGAAGCTTCCACTGAAGCTGCAAAATGGCATCTGTGCTGTGTCCCCTCAGGCATTTTTCGCCCCCAAGGGAAGAAGCCAAAGCGTTCTCCAAATACTGGTCCCAAAGTCCAAAGGGCACTAACCTCTCACTTTGTCCTAGGCATATCTGTGTTGATAATTCTGGAATAGTCACAGCTGCTGGTGTTCTGGGGTCCCTCCAGATAGCTGCTGGCCAGGCCGCCCTGGGACTAAAACCTCAACTCAGGCGGGCCTGGGCTCGGCTCCCAGAGCACTGTGCTGTGCTGTGCTAGCCACTCCCAGAGTGCTGTTGGCTGCTCCCTGTAGGGTTGCCGGGCTCTCCTCAGCAGGAGATTAGCTTCTCTGTGTCGTTCTCTGGGTGCTGGAGCTCCAGAAGTTGTTCATAGTCCACCTTTTACATGGTTTGGAAGTGGTGTGGGAGAGAGCACATTGGAAGTGCTGTTTCTACTCTGCCATCTTGGCTCCACCCCCCTATAAAGGTAATTTTCTAAACACAAAATGTAATGGGAATGGGAATCTGAAAATCTTTCCTGCTCCTTGGCCCTTTGATAGGCTTGAATGAATCTGAGAACCTTCCCTGGTTTGAAAATATACTCTGTCCCCTAATAGGCTGAATGCGGTCACATGGAGCCTGTGGAGGGAGGCTTGGTTTTCAGGAACGCCCATTCCTTGTTACTTTTTGATTGGGCAGTGGGTCAAGAGGGTTGTCACACTCTCTGACTCAGGATAAGGCTATATATACCCTGAAGTGAGGTTTTGCCTTGGTGCTCACTCTTGGAAGAGTTGTGTGGTTTGGTCAGATAAGACTCTGGGCAATTGTTGATCCCCCACCCCCAACTTTGAAAACCTAGACGTTGGTGCTTCCCTCTCTGGTAACTAACTAGGTATGGATGTAATGGTCAGACAACTGGAAGCCCTGTCTGCTAAATTGTGTTATTTTCTGTTGTAACTTCTGTTTGTATTCTCTGTTGTAACTTCTGTTTGTGTTCTCTGTTGTAACTTCTGTTTATATTCTCTGAAGTTCAGGGTGCTGACTTTTTCCCCTGAACTAGGTAAATGATATAAGTCTGATTGATTAAAGCAAGATTGTTAAACCCATTTTCAAGTTGCTTTCCTTTAGAAAAGCAGATCTAAGAACCTGTGTTGGCAGCCATTCTGGGTATGCTAGGATGCTTGCTGCTACACGAATCTAACCCTGATTTTCTCTACTCAGTAAACTTTAGGAATATCTTATTTCCTTTGGGATAAAATATAAACTTCTCTCTCCAGCTTTTCAAGCACTTTGTACCCCGGCCCTGACCAATCTTTTTAGCCTCATCAGACATTATTCCTTTCCTGTATTTTGTGATTCAGACAAACTAGGTTTCTCTGTGACCCTTGTACCAATCACTCTATCTCTATTTCTGTGTCTTTGTACTGGTCATCCTCTAGGCTTCTACCATTCCCTTCTTGTCTCTCTCTTCCTTTAAGACTGCCTTTCCTGATCCAAACTACTTTGTACCTAATTACTATATATTTGTTTTTATTTGGAATAATCTATGATGTACATATTTACATATGTCATTATCTCCCCCATCAGAATATAAGTTCTTTAAGAGAATTGTTTCATTCTTTGTACTTATATTCCCAGTATTTAGCACAGTGTCTGGCATATAGTAGGCACTTAATAAATGTTTTTGTTCATTCATTCATCCATCATCTATTCATTCTTATATTTTCTCCCCTTTTAGAATACATGCTGCTTGCAATAAGAATTGCCCTGTTCATTGAATTTGTTTCTCTAGTGTACTATAGTGCTTGCAGGCACTTAATAAATGCTTGTTGATTGATTTGGAATCAGAAAACCTGGGTTAAAATCTCAGTTCTGCCACTTTGTACCCAGGGACCATGGACCTTGGGCTAGTCACTTCATCTCTGTACCTATAAAATAAGGAGATTGGTCTCAGTGACCTCTAATGCTTCTTCCAGCTCTAAATCTATAATCCTATAGATCATGGGCCATAATAATCCCCATTCAAGTCAACCTCATGTGTTGACCAACATCAGTCAGTTGTTGGAGTAAAGTATTGTATTCCCTTCCAGCTCTGGTTGGATCCTATGATGAACATATTCAAATTCAGAAGGATGCAATGATCTGTGCTCATTCCAAGAGGAAGAGACTTTGATCCTGTTAAGCTTATTGGATCCCCGAAGAAATCTCCAAGAGATTTTTTTTTAATAGGAGAGAATCCAGAAAGTACTTTCCTGGATCCCGAATTTTCCTGTATGTAGAGAAAGGGAGTATGGAAGACCTCCAACCTCTTGGCTTAACCATCCAGTTGCAGCTGTTCATCCCATCCAAAAGGGTACTTCTAAGGTCAGGAGCTCAGGTTTTAGATATCTACATCATCATGGTCCTCAGCCTCATCCAGTCACAAGATGTTAGTGCTGGAATACCTCTCTGAGGTCCTCCACCCCAAACACTCTCATTTTATAGACAAAGTAGCTGGAATCCAATGAAATAGAGGGAGACCTTAAGACCCCTTCTCAGAATGATATTTTAAAATATATAATAAAATAAAATACTTAGGATTACAAAGGAAACCAGTTATGTTGAAATAGAAATATATTTTTTTCTCATTTAATTTCACAGAACTTCTGAAATCTTCAATAGACTCCTTGGTGGACTGGAGCAGGGGAAGGGGGCATTAATCCAAGGATCCCAGATTAAGAACCCTTGCATTAAGTTTTTAAAATAATTCCAGGGGTTTTACCCATCTCATCTCTATTTGGCACTCATAATAACTCTAAGAGAAAAGTACTAGAGTCTGACAGAAAAGGAAACTGAGCCTTGGAAAGGTTCAAGGATTTCAGCTGAGTGCAGAAGCATGAGAGATTCCCCTCTCTATCTCTATAGGTTTTCTGTGCCCGTCAGTGCATCTGGTTTCAAGTCCTCGAACCACTATTTATTACCCGAATGACCTTGGCTTAGTAACTTCATCTCTCTGGGCCCCTTTGGCTTTTAGTTCAGAGAGCTTTCTATTTTACCACATTGACATTTAGACAAACAGATGCACAATATGTGATGAATAAACTGAAGGTAAATTAAGGTTATCCAAAAGTGACAAATAGAGAGGATTTAGCATTTACACTTTATATACAATGATAGTTAATGAGCATAAGGGGGTTTGAGTTTACTACTAGTAAATGGAGTAAGGCTGAGGTAACTACTCGGAGGAGGAAGAAAATAAATATTTATAAAACACTTACTGTGTTCTAGGAACTGTGTTAAATACTGGAGATACAAATAAAAGGAAAAAGACTGGCCCTGCCCTCAAGAGCTTACATTCTAGTGTGGGAAAATGGGACACTAATGGAGCTGAAAAGCTGAATGTGAGAGTACAGAGATGCTTGATTAAAAAGTGAAATGCCTTTTAACATGCTTTGGTGTTTTGTACATTTTGGAAAGAACTTCCCCTCATTGCCTTCTGGCTCCCCTTTCTGTCTCTGATAGTTTATCTAAAGCTTTTGATATCTCTGGGTTTGAATTCTTGTTTGGTCCCATAATATCGAGGTGATGAGTACTGCTGCCTCCTCTCCACAGGACTTTGCTTACCATATTCTCACCCACCGGATATTATGGTCCTCTTCAAGAAGGAAGGATGAACAATAACAGCTCCCCCTTTTCAGGGCTCTTTTATGGATAGTATTCTCCTATTAGAATATAAGCTCCTTCAGGGCTGAGACTATCTTTCCACTTTTCTTGGTATTCTCAGGGCTCCAACACATAGCCAGCACCTAATAAATTCTTATTGATTGACCAATTGACCTTGGATAAGTGGTCTTTAGTTTCCTAATCGTAAAATGAGGAAGTTAGTCTAGAAGACCTCTAATGTTTAATTCTAAGTCCATGGTCCTATAAACTGACTCCCCTGTGAAAGATGATATCTTATTGAGATCATGCATGCCTCCCAACTAGCATTCAGGTGTCCCTAAAGCTTGGGGGTAGGGTGGGTTTAAGTGAAGAATCAGATACAGAAGGAAGGAGAAGGAGCCAGTCAGAGTGTCCCTGGAGGCTCTTAGAGGCCTAGTTCCAAGAAGTCCCCCACCTTGCCTGAGTAGAGCTGGTGTTTCCATCAGAATAAGGCCAGCTGAGGTTCTGTCCATTAATTTCACCCTCTTCATCTGCTTCTTCCTCTTTGTGAAAGAGACAAGAGAGTGAGTGGTTGGTGGGGGGGGATTAGGAGGAAGAGAGGGAAAGGAAGGGATGGAGAGAGAGGGAGAGAGAGAGAGAGAGAGAGAGAGAGAGAGAGAGACAGAGAGAGAGAGAGAGAGAGACAGAGAGACAGAGAGACAGAGAGACAGAGAGAGAGAGACACAGAGAGAGAGAGACAGAGACAGAGAGACAGAGAGAGAGACAGAGACAGAGAGACAGAGAGAAACAGAGAGATAGAGACAGAGACAGACAGAGGCAGACAGAGAGAGACAGAAAGAGAGAGACACAGAGACAGAGACAGAGAGAGAGACAGACAGAGAGGAAACGATTGAGATTGATTTCTGGGCAGAATTTATACTTTTTTTGGCTTTTTCAAAGCTAAATGAATAGATTGTTGTTGTTTTCTGTCTGCCACTGAGACTGCATGTGCACACGTGTTATGTGTAGAACCTTTTAAAGGCTTCTGGAAGCAATCCCTAACATTTTCTATAGGTACAGACAGATAATTGAATGCTTTCAAAGACCACTGTGAGGCAGGGAAAGTTCAATTTTTGCCGTGTGCTGCTCTCTGCATTGACTGAGCTGGGTGTTGTGTATTTTCCTTGAGAACTTGAATTTCTTTCTTGCTTCTCTCTGGTTTCTGCCTCTCCCAAATGCCTCCCCCTTCCATGAAGCATTTAGGAGGATAAGAAACAATATACACCATAGAATCACTCTAAAGTATCACAAAATCAACACATCAAACTTAACAAACAACTCCTCCCCCATTCCTAAATGAAACGAGTCCCCTCTCATCTCAAGGAACTGATTGGCTGAGTGAATTAAGAAAAGCATTTATTAAGTACTTTCTGTGGGCAACTAGGTGGCACAGTGGATAAGAATGTAGGGCCTGGAGGGGCAGCTAGGTGGCTCAGAGCATGGACCCTGGAGTCAGGAGGATCTGAGTTCAAATCTGGCCTCAGGCACGTAACACTTACTAGCTGTGTGACCTTGGGCAAGTCACTTAACCCCAATTGCCCTGCCTTCCCCCTCCAAAAAAGAAAGAAAGAAAGAAAGAAAGAAAGAAAGAAAGAAAGAAAGAAAGAAAGGAAGGAAGAAAGGAAGGAAGAAAGAAAAATAATGTAGGACCTGGAGTGAGGAAGACTAATGTTCCTGAATTCAAATCCAGTCTCAGAAACTTAGTAGCTGTGTGACCCTGGGCAAGTCACTTAACCCTATTTGCTTCAATTTCCTCATTTATAAAATAAGCTGGAGAAGGAAATGGCAAACCAGCATTTTTGTCCAGAAAATCCCATATGGGGTCATGAAGCATTGGACACGACTGAAAATAACTGAACAGCAACAAAAGTACTTTCTATATGCCAGGCACCATAGTGCTAAGTGCTAAGACTACAAGTACAAGCAAACAAGGAAAACCCTGCTCTCAAGGAGTTTATATTCTAAAGGCAAAAACAACACATATGGAGAAGTAGTGACCAGGCAGGAGTAATTAGGACAGGAATGTCAGGAAGAATGATGATTGGAGTATTAGAGCACTGGATTGACATGGATTCTGGGAAATGGCAATGTTGATTTGATCATTACCGAAATCATAGGCAAAGTCATAAATATCTCAGAAACTCAGAATTCCAAGATTTGGGAATGAGGTGGCAAACATTTTTATTACTTATACAGACAGAACAAAATAATTTTTCTCTGGCTTTTTGTCCACATGGCATGGTGCCAGTGTGTTCTCAGGTGTGATTCTGCATGTGCAAGTAGATGCTTTTGTCTGGGACATCAGTGTGTACGTGAGTACTGGGAGAGGTCTTTGGGGAGGGTGGATTGCTTTGCATATGTCTTTGGCAAAAGACAGGGACATGCCTTCCAGGAAGAACTATGAATGACTAACCAGGGCAGAGAGAGGGCACCTAGGATCACATCCAGAGTTGGAAGGAACTTGAGGGAAGGACTAGTCCAATATCCTTATTTTTCAGATGATAAAATTGAGGTAAAGTAACTTACCCAAGGTAGTACACATCAGAGGTGGTGTTTGAATCCCAGTTCCTTGACTCCAAAACTAGTTCTTGTTCCATCATACCACACTACCTTCCATAGCTTCCTACTTGTATGACTTTGGGCAAGTTGCTTAAAGTCCTTGGGTCTCAGTTTCCTCATCTGCAAATTCACGGGGTCGGACTTAGGTGACCACTGAAGTTCATTCCAGTTCTTTATCTATGGTCCTAAAATGCTATCCACTAACAAATCAACAAGCACTTATTAAGTGCCCACTATGTGCTAGGCATAGTCCTAGGCCCTGGGGATGCCAATTAAAACAGACACACATGCATTACTATCCTGGCACTATTCTATAGAGGAAACCAGATGCACGCATACAAACATAAAGTAAATACAAGGAAATTTGGGGTGGGAGAAGCATTGTCAGTTGGGGGAATTAGAGGAGGCTTCATGCAGGAGATAACTCTTGAGCTAAACTTAGAAGAAGAGGGAAGATTCTAAGAGTCAGAGGGGCAGAGAAGGTATATTTCAGGAAAGGAGGAGAGCCGATATTGAGTCAGGGAGGTGAGGAAGAGCAAGTCATTCAGTTTGACTGAAATGTAGAATGTGGAGCAGAGTAAGTCTGGGAAGGTAGCCTGGGCGCACATTGTGAAGGGCTTTAAATACCAAACAGAGGAATGTGTATTTTATCCTAGAGACAAGAGGGAACCACCGAACTCCTTAAGAACAGGAATGACATGGTAAAACCTGTGCTTATGAACACCAATTTGGCAGCTTGTGGAAGGAGGATTGGAGACAGGAGGCACTTGAAACAGGGACACCATGTACTCTAACATGCCTCTCCTTCTGTCATGGGCCCCGGCCAATGAGGCGTGTGTGTGTGTGTGTGTGTGTGTGTGTGTGTGTGTGTGTGTGTGTGTGTGAGACTATGTCTATTGGAGGAGAGGAGAGAACAGATCATAGAATGTGTGACCAGTTATATAGCATCTCCCTTAGCCCCTAGTGCTTGAGTATAGTAGGCATTCAACAAATGTTTGTTGAATGAGTGGATGGATGGATGGACCTGGTAATTCACCTTCTGTCTGCCTGCAGCCTGTTCTTGCCTGAGAAGCATCTTGAATGTTGTTGTCAGCCCTGAAGGACATCACACCAAAATAAAATGTATTGTATTTAAATATTCCCTAAGTCATTTTTGTGTATTTAAGTCTTAATTCATCTCCTCTAAATCTTTCTCACTACATTAATGTGACGCCTTTGACAGAAAGATGAATAGCATTATTAAAGAAGAGCGTGACCAAATTTCACTCATAAAAATCTTTCCTTCTCCCTCTCTAGTGTCCTCTGGCTTTCCCCAACAGAGTGGGGGAGGGGAGTGAAAGGATAACAATGACAGCTGTAGTTTCGAGGACGCTTCATATTTGCCCCACAGCCACCTGGGAGTATTATCACCCCCTTGTTAGGAGGGGTGGGAAATGGAGACCCAGAGATGAAATTGAACACAGCCAGTAAGTGTTAGAGCAAAGACTCAAGCCCAGTTCTTCAGGGTTCAAGGAAAGTACCCCAGTGAAATACTCCAACCCTATCCCTTCTTTTTGCCTCATGGAATAGTTTAGGCCAAACTTGAAGATTACAGTAGTTAAGTGCATCGAGTTTGGATCTGGAAGAGAGATTGGAGGTCACAGAATTTCAGAACTGGAAAAAGATCTTAAAGATCAGTTGCTTTGACCCGTCATTTTCCCGATGAGGGGTATTAACGCCCAGAGAGTCAAAGTGATTTTTCCAAAGTCACATGTCAAAATTAATGGCAGAACTATCACTAGAACCCAAGTCTTTTGACCCCCAGCCCAGGTTGTTTTTTCTTTTTTTTTTTCTGTTGCATTGTAATTTCTAACTCTGAGACTGAGTTTAGAAAGGGGAAAGTTCAGTGGCCCAGAATGCTTTCCTCCCTCACTCCTGCTCTTGGCATCCCTACCTCCCTTTAAGATTCATCTCAAGTTCAATGTCTTATAGGAGATCCTTCTTAATTACCTTGGCCTCCTTCCCAGTTGTTTTCTCTGTCCCTCTCTATCTGTCTCTGTCTCTCTCTATCTCTGTCTCTCTGTCTCTCTCTCCCTTGGCTCCCTCCAAAATTTCACGCACACTAGCTGGTTAGATGACTGACTACTATTCTGCCTAGGGTTGTATAGGTAACTCTGAGGTTGAGGTTTCTATAGCTATCACTCAGAAACCTACATCAGTTATCTCCATCCTGACCCCCCAAATACCACCCTACTTTACCACCAATGACTAATAGTATTCTATTAGTTTTTAGAAAAGCTTTTTAGAAAAGTTAGGCAGAGAAGTGGATAAAATGCCAGGTCTACAGTCAGGAAAACTCATCTTCCTGAATTCAAATCTTGCCTCAAACACTTACTAGTGGGGTGACCCTGGCTAAGTCACTTAACCCTGTTTGCCTCAATTTCCTCATTTGTAAAATGAACTGGACAAGGAAACTCCAGTATCTTTTTCAAAACAACAACAACAACAAAACAACCAAATTGGGTCATGAAGAATTAGACACGACCAAAATGACTGAACAACAACATTTACTGAGAGGGAATGACAAGAACAATAGTTTGAATATCAATTCCATCCTTCCTGAGTACAGTCACCCCCTACAAGAGTCTCTGGGGAGAGCGAGTTCAAATTAGACTATAATGGCTTTGAGGCACATGTGTAGATAACATACAGGACCAACTGTTACCTTCTAACTCTTGGTCCCAGGAATCTTTTTCTTCCTTTGTGGAATTCTCATAAGGCTCTGCTTAGGCATATTTTTCCTCTGGGATTAGGGGATTGGTGCTTTAAGAGACAATGCTGGCTTCAGTTCCACAGAATCAGATGCCACTCTCAGAATAAGCTCATCACTTCTAAACTTACCACCATGCTGCTAACTCAGGCCTTAATTGACACCACCTCCCTTAACTTCCTCTTCCCTCTGATTGGATGGCTGAAGGATGGAGTACCAAACTGTACCCAATATCTTCTTTTGTGGAGGGCAGAAATTGGACTTTCATTTCACACCCCTTTTCATCTGCTGCCTTGCCTGTCTTCGAGTCCATGGCATAAGATGCCCCACAATTGGTGGGGAACACCCCTGATGTCCCAGCCTCCCCTTTCCTGCCTCCTTTTGTGTGTTGTCTCCCCCTTTAGATTGTAAGCTCCTTCAGGGAATGTATTGGGTTTTGTTTATCAACTGTATCCCCAGAACTTAGCACAGTGTCTGGCACATAGTAGGCACTTAATAAATGTTTATTGGAATGGATTGGATAACAATCTGTGAAGCTGCTGTAATTCTTGGTGGAGGGAGAAGGGGATCTTTCCCACTCCATCTTCAGGCTCTTCTGCTGTAGCCAGCGACTCCGGCTCCAATGAACTCTCCTGCTAACTCTGCCTAGGCACCCCACTCTTGGAATACTAGAAATTCTGTGTGTTTAAGGATGCAGGGTAGCTGGGCAGGAGGTAGGGTAGATCCCCTTTTCCCCATCTGGCAGCTTCACCCAAAGCCAAGAAGGAAAACAATGGGAAGCAATAGGAAGGGGGAAATTACTCCTTTTTATGCACACTCATTTATGGATCATCAACTCATTAGGTTTCTGGCTCTTCAACCAAACAGAAGGCCCTTCATCACCACATGGTACCAGCTCCTCAGTCACTTATGGTTGAAAAATAGGCTCACCAACTTTCCATGTGTTAGACTGGAACAAGATAGGGAATACCTGGGAATTCTCTGTATAACCCACTAAGAGGTTCAGATATGATTATAACTTAAAGAATGGTTTCTCATTGACCAGCACCCCATTATATGTATTTTTTATTTATCTATTTGTCTAGTATTCCCCCTCAGAAGAATATAAGCTTCTTGATGGTAGGGATCGTTTGTTTTTTTTTTTTGTCTTTGCAACCTCAACACCCAGCATAGTACCTGGCACCTTGCAGTGATTTAATAAATGATTTACTAATTGAATAAGATTAAAGCAATCTTGTTTTGAAGTGGGTCATCCTACATAGGTGATGCGAGAGTATCAGGCACAGAGGAGGTGGGGGTTCCCTCTTTATGGAAACACATGAGGCTAAACTTCAAGAATAGCTGAGGTCTTTCCCATAAACCTCTCCACTGGGGATTCCTCCAAACTGCCACGTATCAAAATGTTGGCACAGGCCCAACCAGAAAGAGCCCTGGCAGCTCCCCTGGAGTTACTCCTGCCCAGGCCCTGCCTGGCCTCACGATGGATTTATACCCTTCTTTGCCAGGCCGTCCTGATGGATTGCCTCCTACATGCCAGCGGAGTCATCGGCATTCATCATGCCGACTTTTAAACCTTTTCTCTTAAATCATCGCTTGCATTGGGAACCATTTCTTCTGCACAACCAAAGCTTGGGTCTGAAACACTAAAGAGGGCTCCAATCACAGAGTCTATAATGCAAGGAAGGCTCATTTAGACTGACTCCCTAGGGGCCCTGACTCTCAGGTGGGAGGGGAGAAGAAAGGGAGGGACGTTTTAGCAGTTCTTATTTTTAGATTAAGTACTAGAACCTCCAGAAGGAGGACTATGTGCAGGAATTAACTGCCTAGAGGACTCTGTCATTTTCTGAGTGGTGAGGTAAGTAGACCTTGAATCCTAAAAGATTTGAGGGATTAGGAAAGGTCTCCCCAAGTCCTCTTCCCTGCTTCCATATGTTCTCATCTGCTTACTGATCGGTTAAAATGTACCTGTCAAATCTTCCAAATGGCAGTTTTAACCATCACTTGCAATGTAGTGTGGCTTTCTTTCTTTCTTTCTTTCTTTCTTTCTTTCTTTCTTTCTTTCTTTCTTTATTTCTTTCTTTCTTTCTTTCTATCAAACATCTATTAAACACCTACTTTGTGCAAAGATATAGCCTAAGACCTGGAGGGAAAGAAAAGGTTTGTAAGACAGTGCCTGTCCTCATAGAGTTTCTAATCTAGGAGGGGGTTAAGATAAAAACACAAATAAATTTATAGTATTGCATAAATGCATTCCAGAGGTTGCTAGATGAAATCCTTGGAGTTACTCATTACTAACTAAAGCAACAGTTCCCAAACTTTTTGGTCTCAGGACTCATTTCCAGTCTTTAAAATTATTGAGGACCCTTCTCACCAAGTGCTTTTGTTTATGTGAATTATATCTACTGACATTTACCATATTAGAAATTTAAACACCTTAGTATTATTTTAAAAATAGTTTTGACCTTGCAACCCCCCTGAAAGTGTATTAGAGACCCCTTGAAGTTCCCAAACCACATTGTGAGAGCCACTGGACTAGAGGAATCTGGAGAAGAAATTCAGAACTGGAAAGGACCTTTAAAATTCTGTGCTCCAACTCTCATTTTGTAGAGGAGCAAATGAAGTCTCAGAGAAGTTAAATGATTTGCCAAAGTTTTCACAAATTGTTCAGTAGAAGAGGCAAGAATTTATTCTTGGTCGGATGACTCCAAAACCTGTGCTCTTTTAATCACACTTTGCTATCTCATGGAAGAGGTAGCCTTTGAATCCTATTTTAAGAGACAGGTAGGAATTCAGGAAGGAGGAGGAGAAAAGGAAGAGGAGGAGGAGGAGAAGAAGGAGGAGGAGGAAGAGGAAGAGGACATTATAGGCATGGGGTAACAAAAGTGAAGAAGTAAGAAAATAATAGGTATGCATGGGCAACAGGAGACCATACCAGGCCAATTTGTCTAGAAGCATCTAGGTGCCTAGTGGATAGGTCCAGGAAGATCTGAAGTTGAAATCCTGCCTCACACCCTTACTAGCTATGTAGCTCCCACCCTCAGTTTCCTTATCTGGAAAATGGAGAGAATAATAACACCTATAGCAGAGGGAAGATCAAATAGGGTAACATATAAAGTGCTTTGTAGACCTTCAAAGATAATTCTTCTTCATTTAATTCTGAGCTCCTTAAGGGCAGGAAGTGACTTTTGCCTTAATTTGTATCTCCAGTGCTTAGCACAGTGCCTGGTACATAGTTGGCTGAAACAGAGTTTATGGGATTCTGTGCTGAGATAGGGCTTCTACAGGAAGACAATAGGAGGAAAGAGTGTGAGGACTGGGTACCCTGTGGAGCAATGGGGAGGAAGGGGAATAAGCATGCAGTGGGAGAGACTGGGAGCTTGAAAATGTTACTGACTACATAATTTTGCATCTGGCCAGTTGACTGCCTGCCCACCCGAGAGTCTGGAGAGTTCTTCCCAGGTATATGAAACAATACATGGGACAGAGCCTAAGGTGCTGGGGCAGAGGGTAAAATAAAAGATTTTTAGTGCAAGGATTCCTACAAATCATGCCTGTGTTTCTCGATGGCTACTAGATCCCTTTGACTCAGAGCCTACCCAGCATCCTCCCCAAACCCATATAGATCTTCCCATGACAAATTTTTAAAAAGAGAATTAAAGGGAGGTAGAATATATTTATTTCTTTTTGACTAGCTGCCTGATTTCTGTTGAGTGCAGAGAAATTTAGACCAATGGTAACTATTTGTGGGATACAAAACTATGTATTCCCCTGATCATCAAGCATTGTATCCTCTGCTAGGGCATGAGTAAAGCAAATGATAGACTTTGAAGGATTGTAGAAGATCGCAGGAAATCATCTAATCCACCTTCATGCCACTGGGTAATGCGTCCAATTGCCCTGGCCCAGGCACATGGAAGGTTCCCTCCTGCTCTTGAAGTTGTCCAGAGAGATTTTATAGCCTCCCTTGGAAGCTATGGATCTGCTCATCCATATGACTTAACACCTAAAGTTCTTTCTTGCAGTCCGTCAGCAAGCCCTCTTCACTTGTCCTGAGTGTATAGAGCAGCTGGATAAAAACTGCACATGTCAGCCTCTTTCAGAACACACAGACCAGTAGTATCCTTTTTCTATTCTCTCTCTGTCTCTGTTTCTCTCTGTCGTCTCTGTCCCTCTGTCTCTCCTCTCTTATTCTTTTCTCTCTCATTGTCTCTGTCTCTTTTTCTTTCTCTTCCTCTTTATCTCACTATCTTTCCCCAACTGTCTGTCTGTTCCTTATCTTTTTCTTCCTGTGCTTCTCTGTCTTTCTCTGTCCTGTCTCCCTCTTTTCCCTCTCCCCCCACCTTTCTCTCTCTCTCTCTCTCTCTCTCTCTCTCTGTATCTCTGGCTCTAATATTATATATCAGGCTCTTTTTTTTTCTTCTTCCTTTCATTTCTCTTTCTAACTTACTTTTTCTCTGACTCCCAGTGTGTCTGTTTCTTTTCTTCAGTTTCCCTTTTTTCTTCCAGCACAGCTTAACATTAGAAGCTCTGTTAGTATGCATAAAGGGCTTTCATTGCACCAGATCACCTTAGGTCTGTCTTAGCCTCTCTTGTCTCTCCTACTCACTGTTCTCCCCTTTCCCTTAGTTCTTTTTCCCCATCAGAGAACATCAACCCCAAATCAGTTCCTGATGTTTTCCACTTTGGTACAGATGCTTCTTCTGTGGGTGGAATAATTTTACATTGGGCAATTATTACTGTTGAGGGCACTAACATCTTCCCAGTCACCCAGGCTCACAATTCCTCGTTCTTGACTCCTAACCCCACCTCCACTTCCAATATATTGCCAAGGCCTGTCGAATTTACCTTCAAAGCATTTTTCACATATGTTCTTTCCTCTGACACTGTCATCACCCTGGTTCAAACCCCCATCACCTCACATGTATTACAATGGCCTCATGGTGGGTCTATCTGCCCCAAGTCTCTCTCCACTGCAATTCACCCTCCACTCAGTTGTCAAAGTGATCTTTCTAAAGTACAAGTCTGACCATGCCACTCATTCCTCACCCACCCCTAATTCAATAAACTCCAGTGACTCCTTATAACCTCCAAGATCAAATAGGAATTTCTCTGCTTGGCATTCACAACCCTTCATAACCTGCCTCCCCAACCTTTCTAGTCTCTCTATACCTTATTCTCTGCCCCTTATCCCTACATACTCAGTGGTTCAGGGACATTGGCTTCCTTGCTGTTCCTTGAATAAGACACTTTGGCTATGGGCCACTGATTGTCCCCTGTGCCTGGAACTCTCTTTACTTCCTGCTTCCCTGGATTCTTTCAAGATGTAGCTGAAATTCCACCTTCTACAGGAGACCTTTCCTGATCCCTCTCTGTTCTAGCACCTTCCCTTTGTTGATTATTTCCAATGTATCCTATATATAACTTGCTTATACATATACATATATACCATATATGTGTACACATGTACAGATATATATATATACACACACACACACATACATATGTCTCCCCCATTAAACTCTGAGCTCCTTGAGAACAGGGACTGACTTTTGTCTTTCTTTCTATCCCCAGAACTTAGCATAGTACCTAGCATTTAGAAGGCACTTAATAAATGTTTATTGACTCAGTTTCTCTTTACTTTGGTATCTTCATTTAGAAATCTAGAAGTCTAGATTAGATGGTCACCAAGATCTCTTCCAGCATCACATGGTTATGTGATTCAGTCAAGAAACCAGAATATCAGAGTTAGAAGGGAGAAATTGTCTATGGCATTAGAAGATGCAGGGTAATCATGAAAACCTTTCTGGAGTTGGTAGGTTTAAATAGCAGTTCAGGTTACACTGCAGTCTATCCTCTCCCTCTCCTGGACATGAGTCTATGCCTTTCCAAGAAGATGCTCCAGGCCAGGATGTAGGCTGCAATGCAGGTGAATTGAGGACACTGGACAAGAAGCCAGAAAGACAATGAGGACTTGCTTGGATTGTGCTTTGTCCACTTCAATCTATCTTCTATTTCCTAACTGCCTATCTGGGTTTGAGCCAGGATCTCGACAAGGGGGAAGGGTGGGACTCCATTCCCTTCCCCTAAGCCTGCACATGTCGCCATTTCAGATTTCTTTCCCTCAATGCCCTCCTTTTCTCGAAGCCAATGTCACCCTCTAAACATACATTCTCCTCCCTAAGTCTCCTCTCATCTTTTGGAATTGGAATGGGATTTGACCCAGGGCATCATAGGTTCTTGGGGGACCTGCAGCCCTCCCCTTTGCTCCCAGGATCCTCTTTTCTGTTTTCAGAGTCTCTCTCCCCAGGCTGGGGACAGCAGCTTCTCAGTCAGCAGTCCCCAGGGCTCTGGAGGATCTGTACTCCCACCACCAATGCCAGAACCATACTTCAGCTCTGCCACAGATGGGACACAGAGTCCTTCTGACAGACCCTAGATTATGTTGTACATGGGCAAGAAGGAAACAAATCAGCTGGGGTCGAAGGAAGCTGCTGTCAGCCGATTTCTTCGTTAAAGGGCCAGGCTTTCCCACTCCCAGGGAGTGCTAGAGGGAGTAGGAGAGAGGAGAGGTGCCTGCGTGTGTGCGTGTGTGTGTGTGTGTGTGTGCGTGTGCGTGTGCGTGTGCGTGTGCGTGTGCGTGTGTGTGTGTGTGTGTGTGTGTGTGTGTGTGTGTCAGGGGGACTGCCTTCCTCTGCTAGCATTCACATTCTCCATGTACGCAGACTTCTAGGAGGGTGCGTGGCAAAGGGAGCACTTGGGTTTCTCTAGCGCAGGGGCTCTGTGTGCTGATCCCCAGCTGACCCCAACATAGCTTAAAAATAGAAAGCATCTGAGGAGAATTGCTGAGAGGTGTGTTTCTTTTCTTTTTAATACACGAGGCGAAGGAGATGGCTTGGAACAGAGATGTCAGGGCTGTGGTGCCCAGGAGATGAGTAGGCATGGTGTTCTGTCGATTCATTGGAAGTACAGACATTGGAGGCTTACTTGGGGCCAGGAGAGGGTGATCACCCAGTCCTAGACCCTAGGGGGCCCTTTGGATGTATAACTCCATTAACCACTAGCATGGTTTTAAAGCCTTTTTGTCTAGGCTAAAGCAGTGGATAGAGCTTATCTTCCTGATTAAAATCTGACTCAGACATGTACTAGCTAGGTGACCCTGGACAAGTCACTTAACCTTGTTTGCCTCAGTTTCTTCATTTGTCAAATGAGCTGGAGAAGGAAATGCCAAACACTACAGTATCTTTACCAAGAAAAACCCAAATGGGGTCACAAAGAGTCAAACACAACTAAAACGACTGAACAACAACAAAGCGGGCCCACAGAACCAAGATATCTCCCTTCCTCTTTCTTCTTGTTTAGTAGCAGAAGCCTAGGCAACATAAAGTGTATATAAACCTCAAAACCCTTCTTCCTGCCCCACTTGCATAGGGATCTGGTGCTAAAGCCTCAATAACAATTTAGGCAGCAAAGTGTCACAATGGATAGTGTACAAGACTTGGAGTCTCAAAGATCTGAGTTCAAATCCTGTCTTAGTCACTTAATAGTTCTGTGACCTTGAGGAAAACTCTTCACCTTTTGATTCTGTGAAATGGTCATAATAATGCCACCCATCTCACCATTGTCAAATGAGATCACACATTTTGTAAGCTCTATAAACCTTAAAATGCTACATAAATATCCATATTATTATTCTAACTCTCCCTTTTCCTCCCTTCTATTTGAATATTCAAATAGTTAAGGAGGGGTCTGTATATAGCCAGACACACTCTAATGCCCAAGTTCAGCCTGCTCCCCATCTAGGACCAAGATTATAACAATAGCAGCAACTCATTTATGTATCACTAAAGGTTTACAAAGTGCTTTTCTTGAAACTAACTATTCTGTGACGGAAGGAGGATATATATTGCTCCCATTAAAAAGGTTTAAAGAAGTGACTTCCTTCATTTGTTCCCACTCTTGATTGGGTGGCCTGGGGTTAGATTTAAATATGGCCTGTGATCATAGAACAGATCAAAGCCAACTGACCTAGCTGGGGACTACACCCTGAAACTTGGCCTCATTAAAGCCATGCCCTAATCCAAGGACCAAACACACCCATACTGGAGGAAAACCCTCCCTCATTCCACCTTAGACTAGTCAGAGATCAGGATCTGATTTGGTAGGATTGGAGTGTGAACCTTCCATTCAGCAGATTCTGTGAAGATGAAATGATCCCCCTAGGGGCTCCCCAATATCTCTCCAATGGGCCCCCTCTCATGCAGGTCTCAGGAATCACGTACCAGTTACCAGCTGCTTCCCAGGAAGGACAGTGAGGTGTGATCCTGGTTTCTAGACTGGGGTTGGATATGCTAGGATCACAATGTCAAAGGGAACATTGTCCACTATATACTTGAATAGTTGGACACCAGTAAGTCCTATGCTGGGGAAAGTGCCCGATACCTGCCACCTTCAGTCTGGCATCTTTGGTTTCTGATAAGACACTGAAGAGCTGGACTGATTTCAGCATGTGGTTGAGATGTTTGACTCCCTCCAGGCAATACTGCAGTTCCTCTTGGCAACTGCCCTACCCTCTACCCCCATCCCTTTCCTTTGTTAGTCATGAGATGACTTTCATTCTTTCAGATGGCATTTTTAATGTGTTAAGTATCAGGAACTTAGAAGTGGCAGGATTTGCCCTAGACACTTGCCTCATCATTTGATGTTACCCCCGCCCCCCCCGCCCCACACACAAATACTTCTCCCATCTTTTCCCCCCAATCAAATAAGTCTAACAGCACACAATGAATCATGAATGGCTGACTTGGAAGGCTTCTGGGCAAGGTTTTACAGAGTGGTTTTGACATTACAGAGCCTAGGAGAGCCACCTTATCCTGTTGATAGGTATCTTTAATTAACAAGTATATATTGAACAGCAACCTTGCACCCAACACACCATTAGGCATTGTAGAGGTGGGGTAGGGGAACACAAGAAAGATAGAAAACATTGTTTTGTGTCATTTTCAGTCATAGAAAACTCTCAGTGATCCCATTTAGGGTTTTCTTGGCAGAGACACTGGAGTGGTTTGCCATTTCCTTCTCTAACTCATTTTACAGATGAGGAAACTGAGGCAAAAAGGTTAAATGACATGACTAAGGCCACCCAGCTGGTAAGTGTCTGAGGCCAGATTCGAATCCAAGAAGATGAGTATTAAGACTCCATGCTATCTATGGCATCACTTAGCTGCCCCAGAAAACCCAATACATCCTCTCCAAGAGTATCCACCAGAAATGCACATTGTTCATTTCATATAATAGTTGGGTAGGAAGTTGACTTGCTTCAGGTGCCTATTGCCAATTGTCCCTGGGAAAGAACAGACAGGTCCTGGCAAAGTAGGATAAATACCCTAGAGATAGGTCAGCACAGACTGATGCTGCCAGGACATTGGGTAAAGTATCCAGAGCCTTAGACGACTGTTCCTCCCAACTCCTATCAGAGGAAAAATTTTTCAAAATGTGCAGACTCTCACCCACTGAACCCAGGCTTACATATACATATGTCACAGCCCCCTGAGGGAATCCAACTCTAAATGCCATGCTGGTTCTGTGGTCCCCAATACTCTCTTGTGGGCAAGCCAGATTGCAGAAAGGGTCTCCAATATGACTGACATGGGTTGGGTGGGGGCGGAGTGGGGATACAGATATGTTCTGGCCTTGACCACACAGACTTAGGCCTTGACTCCAAGGAAGGTCACATATGAACCTCCACAGGCTGTATTGTTGATTCTCCTGTGTCCAGGTAGGCTTGTCCCTAAGTATTCTCTGTGCCCTAAGCAGAGGTTTTTCCAGGTCAGGTCTACAAAGTGATGCATGCTGGCAAGGCAGAGAACAGAGTTAGCCTGGTTTTGCCACTTTCCCTGGACTGTCTGCCCCCCAGGTAGCTCAGAGGATGACTCTGCTCACCTTCACTCAATCTTGCTCCCCTGGTACCTTCTGACAGTGGCTCCCCAGCAGCGCCAAACTGCCCACAGCCCCTTGCACTCCCCTTGTTGTCTCTTACACTGTGGAGGGAGGGCAGGTGGCTTCATTAGCTCTCCATGCAAGGGATGCTGGTTAAGAAAAGGAAGAACGAGGAGGGCTGGCACCCACTCCTTCCTTCCCCATTATTCAAGAATAATGCCCCAGTCTTCTTTGTCAAGAATGAAGAAACAGTTGGGAAAACTGGGATGGTATTGATATTGAAATAAACTCCAAGGGAGAGGAAACCATGAACAAATCAAAGACAGGAACAAGCCTGGTGCAAGCTTGCTAATAGTACTCTAGGTTTCATAGAATTATAGAAATCATAGCTGTCCTTCAAGGCCCAACCAAAATACTACCTCTTCCAGGAAGCCTTCCTAGATCTTCTCATACTACTCAATTTCCTGCAGCTTAAGAATTTATTAAGTATTTACTATGTGCCAGGCGCTATGCTAGGCCCTAGAGATACATGGACCAAAATGAAATAGCTTCTGCCCTCAAAAAGCATGTATTCTCCTGGGGTGAAGCAACACATGCATGGGTAAGTCAATTATATATATATGTGCATATGTTATATATGTGCATGCATATGTATGTGCATTGCTGTATATATGTTATGCTATATACTGTGTATATATGTTTATTTGTGTACCTGTGTGTGCATGTGAACCATTGTAATATATGTGTGCATTGTGTATGTTATCTGTGTATGTGTAACATGTTGTATATACATGTATGTGTGTGTGTGTATATATAGTGTTTCTGTGTGTGTGTGTATAGTGTTTCTGTGTGTGTGTGTGTGTGTGTGTGTGTGTGTGTGTGTGTGTGAAGGGTTTGGGGGATAGAGACTGAACCTATGGTACAACAAGAGCTCCTGGTGAAGTATTTCCACTACAGCTCTGAGAGGTTAAGGTACTTGCCCAGAGTCAGTCATTAAAGGTCAGCGATGAGACTCAATTCTAGGCCAATACTCTACCCACTGCACCACACTACTTCTACAGTATAGACAAATATATTGGATTGGACCTGTGAAGATGCTCCCTCTACCAAAGTAGATCAACCTTAATTGTTGCCCTGTGGCAATGAGAGGTTATGTGACATGGCCAGAATCCCAAAGAGTGTGTGTGTCAGAAGTAGGACTGAAACCCAGATATATACAACATATATACAAAGTAAATAAAAAAATATTCAGGGGTGGGGGTAAGAGCATTAACAAGAATGGAGAGAGGATCAGAAAAGTCCTGTGGAGGAAATAGAACTTATGCTGAGTTTTGAAGGGAGTCAAGAATTCCCAAGGAAGGTTGCTAACTGTGTGCATGTGAACCATTGTAATATATGTGTGCATTGGGTGTGTTATCTGTGTATGTATGTTACATGTTGTATATATGAATAGAGTCCTGGACCTGGAGTCAAGAAGACCTGAGTTCAAATTTGATCTCAGACACTTAGTAGCTGTGTGACTCTAGGCAAGTCACTTACCCTCTAAGTGCCTTAATCCACTAGAGAAGGAAATGACAAACCACTCCAGGTTCCACGCCAAGAAAGATCCATGGACAGTATTGGCATTCTATGGTCTTCAGGGTTATGAAGAGTCAGACATGATGGAATGACTGAACAACAAAGAATTCCACAGAGGGAAGGGTGAGGAGAAGAGAGCATGTCCAGCATTAAGAAAGCCTGTACAAATGCACAGAGGCAGGAGATGGGTGAGCTTTTCTTCCTACCATCTCATATATAGTATGTTTTTTACCTGTCCTTTGTTCTTGTATTTTATTCCACACTAGTTCTTTTATAATTATACTTCAATATCTGGAGGATTTGGTGATGTCATCCTTCAGTGTGGGTACTCCTTTTACAAGACCAGAGAACAGCCCCCATTCCACCCCACCGTGCTTTAACAGATGGTATACATGAGTCATTTTAGTAAAATTAAAATTGATTAGCTGAATCACAGAATTTCAAGAGTTGAAAGAGATTTTAGAGGTTTTTTGGAATATTTGCACCGAAATAGATTCCCTCTTTTCCTTTAAGACAACTCAAGTACCACTTCCTAGACAAGACTTTCCCAGTCCCACCTACCCCTAACTTGCTCAGGGGTGAGGAACCTGCAGCCTCGAGGCCACATATGGTCCTCTAGGTCCTCAAATATGGCCCTTTGACTGAATCCAAGCTTCACAGAACAAATCCCCTTAATAAAAGGATTTGTTCAGTAAAACTTGGACTCAGTCAAAAGGACATACCAAAGGACCTAGAAGGCTGCATGTAGCCTCTAGGCTACATATTCCCCACCCCTGGGTATTCCTTCTCCCTAACTCCCTTGTATTTAACCACCTTGTCTTTATTTTGGATTGATTCTGCAGATAATCGTATATGTACATGTTGTCTCATTGTATAGAACACAAGTTCTTTGAGAGTAGGGACTGTTTTAATCTTTGTTATATCTCCAAGTGCCTAGCACTGTACCTGGCATAAAGCAGATATTTACTAAATTCTTACTGATTGATTGATTGATAGGAATCTCCTCCACAATGTCCTTGCTTGAAGACCTCCAGGGTTGAGGACATCCATCCCAGTCCTCAACAGCAACCATCACTACTAAATGAACCATTGGAAATTTTCTTTCTTACTTTAAGGCAAAATCTGCCTCTCTTCCATTGGGGATCCATTGTTTTCAGCTTTGCTTTCTGGAGCCAAGCAAGATGCTTCATCCATTCTCCTCATGACAGTCCTTTAAGTACTTGAAAACTATCATCATATCCTACTCTAAATTGTTTCTAGGAAAAAAATGTCTTTAACTAACATTCTTATGATGGCTTTTATTCCTCTCATCATTCTGGGTGTCCTCTTCTGGACATGCTGTGCTTTGTCAATGTCCTTCCCAAAATGTAATTTTTCAGAAGAGGTTAATAGAATACCTAGGATAATAACTAGGGTGTGGTAACTGTACATTTGCCCTAGGGCATCAACATTTAAAGGTTACTTAAAGCACTTACCCTTTATCATCAGGATAGATACAGTTGAATGTTGCATTTAGTTAGTAAATATGATTAGTTAAAATTGGAAGCTTCTAGACTGCACATTCTACTACTTCCATCATCCCCATCATGATGAATTAACCTCATTGTGCCCCAGGGTCTCTACTCATAGGAAGCACTGTTGGAGAACTTTGGTGCTGCCTGGTCAGTGTTTTATGAAGCTTGCCTTAAGGCATCAAAAATTGTATCTATAGCTTTGATAATAGTCAAGAAATTCTCTGACCAAGTAAGAAAATAATGAGACTCTCAGCCCCCAGATTCTGGAAGAGTGAAGAACATACTTTTTATATTTGATTATTAATGTCTAATTGTATATTAGCTTTTTTTGGCTGCCATGTAATACTGTTTTTTGGGTTTTTTTTCATACTGAAATTGAAACTTCTGGGCTTTTATCAAATCAGTGGAAGTCTGGCCATGATTCTCTCATTCTCTACTTTTATAGTTGACTTTTTTTGTGCCAAGCATAGTACATTAAGTTTGTTCCTATTAAATTTCATCTCATTAGATTTGCTCTATTTTTTTGTCTATCAGGATAACATGATCTTGAATCTGTTTTCCAAGGCGATACCTATCTTTTCACAGATTTTTGTCATCTGTAAATTTGATTACCGTGCCATTTATGCTTTTGTCCCCATCATTAATGTAAGTGGTGAACAGAATAGAGCTAATCTTTTAGTGATAAGCCTCTCTGAATTTGGCCCCCAGCCAATGAGCATGTAATCTAGCTATGGGTCCATACTCTTGACATTTCTACTTTTGGACCTGCTGGAGTTTGTGTCCTGTATAAGGTCCTCTCCAAGTCATGATGGGTCATCAGACCAGAACTTTAGTGAAGGATTTCATAGTTACCTTATGTTTATAACAGATTGTGAGCTCCACGAAGATAAGAAATATGTCTCAATTGCTTTTGTATGCTCCTCTATGCCAAAGGTTTAGCACAATTCTCTGTACATAATGGGTGCATGCACATGGTAAGTTCTGGACATGAAGTTAGAGTGGTTGATGTAAAGTTCCTGCCTTCCTATCACTTTGCTGTGTGACCATAGTCAAATCATTTAACCACTCTGGGCTTCATCCTCTCCAATGTTAAAATACAGAAAATAATTCCTAGAGTACTGATTTCACAGGTTTATGGTAAGGATCAGATGAAATTATATATTAAAAAAAAACACTTTGCAGTCTCTGAAGTGGCATATAAATGACAGCTAATATAATAAATACAATTTTTGAATGAACAAATGAGTAGAATCAAAGAATGTTGGAGCTGGAAAAGACTTTAGAGATTATCTGGTGATTCTAGTCCAATTCCATCATTTCATGGAGGAGGAAACTGAGCCTCAAAGGAGTCTTAGCACACAGTCACATGGCTACTAATAAGTATCTGATCTAAGACTTGAACCCAAATCTTATAAAACTAAATGGGGTGTTCTTTCTGCTGTATGAGGCTGAATCTAGCTTATAAGATACTGTTTAGGACATATTGACATATCTAGTTTTTGTTTACTGCTTTGCATAAATTTATATATTGGTTATCATTATAAAGCATTTGCTCTATATGCTAGGTTGAGTGGGGGGTGGGGATGGGGTTTTCATGAGCAAACTCTTCCAGTCCCTGGGAATTCTAAAGAATAAATAGCTACATTGGTTCTTCTGTTCTCAACCTAATGGTTTGTTTATTTAGCTGACTTCATTAGGAACTCTTAGACTATCTCAGTGCAGCTTAAAAAAATCCCCAACAGTAGTTAGTTTCATAGCCAAAAGAGTAAATAACAAAACAATATATAATTTAACCAGGTTGAATAATACTTGGGTGAACTAACAGCTCCTAATTAGGCTAGCAGCCCCCAGTTAAATAAACACACCATTAAAATGATTTTTTAAAATGTCAACACAGATCCAATCTTTTAATTTGTTGATCACTGATGGACGGTTTACCAATTGAGGAACTTTGGCTACCTTTTTCCTTCTGTGTGTGTATATGTATGTATGTATGTATACCTTGCTTATGTAGCACACACCCTCTTAAAACATATGAAAAGTGCTTTCAAATCGCTGATAGGATCAGAAGATTAGAATTAGAAAAGGAAACTGCAACCCATGGACATGTAGGTAGTAAGCACCAGAGCCAGGATCTGAACCCAGGCCCTCTGACTCCAGATACAGCACTCTTTCACACTGTATAGCTGTCATACTGTTTAGTGGCACTGTATGATGCTATTCCTAACAACTCAAGTGACATAGGGAATTCTGCTCTTTGGTGATTTTCCACAATCTGAGAGACTTCCTTGGGGGATAGTATAATGAATAAATGAATGTCTACAGGGAAAGAATGAGCCCATCAGCCTTGATAACACTGTCAAGCCCAAAGACAAAGGCTGGGACCGCATCAGCACCATGAGCCAAGATGAAAAAGAGTCTGCCCCTTCCTTACAGGGCCATCACTCCTCAACCCAGTGATCTCTCCAGATTACTGCCCAAGAAACTAAATTTCTGCTTTCAAGTAATACAAGTGTTCCTTTTTGAATAATGCATACCATGTACTGCAGGACCAAGGACAAGCACTACAGAAATTGGGACTATTTCATTTAAGGGACTGGGGACAAGAGACAGTGCTGGGATCGTCAAGGAGGCTCAACCATTCCTAGATGGCAGAGTCCACAGCCAGGGAGCAGAGCTTCCTTCTGGGTAGTTCTTCTGGATTGCTCTTTGGAAAGGATGGTGTTTCTGTCTAGTGTGGGCAAGGAAGGCTTTGGTGCCCCTGTAGTACAGAGACCTGGGAGCTGAATCGAATGTCTACTGGGGACATTGGCATGTGTTGGAGCTAAATGACCTTTCAGACCCCTCCTTGAAACCCATTTTCCGAGTCTGCTTGTTTTCCAAGTTGGGTATCATGAGCTAGAAGCAGGAGTCAGGGTCCAAATCAGAAGGTCAAGGTCAGTATGTCAAAACCAGGATGCCAAAATAGAATTAGAAACCAAAATGGGGTCACAGAATTCTAAGTGTGAAGGTTAACTCAAAAAAGATAAACTCTAGGAAAGAAGGGTCTCGGGCTGTCTGCCCCTTTTTATGGGAAAGGCAGAGCTAGAGCCACGGTGAGTGGATGGGATTAGTCTTCATATTACTCTGTCCTTGAGCTGTCAGAAGGCCACATCTAACAGTCAGCCTTTTCCAATGCTCAGCCCTTGGCTCCTCTGATGATGGCACAGTCCCTTTCGATGCTTTGTCTTTGATGACAGATGCTGACAAGACTGGCGGCAGCTAATATAATGGGAACAGCTCCACAATCTCTGGGGAAGATGGGGCTGCAATCTGACATTGTTTCTAATTGGCCCAATCAGTGTAATTGAGACCCAGCCCTAGAGGAACCGTAGCCTCTATCTTCTCCCAACCTGGAGAAATCTCCACCTTGAGGCCTGATGTCCTGATTAGTGAGTTCTTAGCCTGGAAAATAATTTCATGAGGGACTCTTTTCACTTCCCTCCAGACTTCACCCCACCAGGGTATCCTTCCCCTACCCCTTTTAGCTCTTTATGATTTGTCCCCTCCCCCCCCCCCATTAGAATGTAAGTCCCATGAGGGCAAGTTTTGTCTTGTTTGTACTTACAACACTTACAAGTTCTTAAGAAATATTGTGTCTCCGAAGCATACTGTTTTCTCTTTTTTTTCTTTTTTCTTTTTTGTGGTTTCCCCCTTTTGTTCTGATTCTTCTTTCACAACATGACTAATGTGGAAATAAGTTTAATATGATTGTAGATATATAGCCTATATCAGATTGCATGCCATCTTGGGGAGGAGGGAGGAGAGTGAGAGAGGAAAAAAATAAGTGAATGTTGAAAACTATCTTTACATGTAATTGGAAAAAATAAAATGTTATTAAGTGAAAAAAAAAGAAATGTTGCATCTCTTTGTGTGTGTGCGTGTCTATCTATCTGGTCTCTGTTTTTCTGTCTCTCTGTCTCTCTGTGTGTCTCTGTCTCTCTCTCTGTCTCTCTCTGTCTCTCTCTGTCTCTCTGTCTCTCTCTCTCTCTGTCTCTCTCTCTCTCTCTGTCTCTCTCTCTCTCTCTCTCTCTCTTCTCTCTCTCTCTCTGTCTCTCTCTCTCTCTCTCTGTCTCTCTCTCTCTCTCTCTCTCTCTCTGTCTCTGTCTCTCTCTCTCTCTCTCTCTCCAGGGGTATGCTGATCAATATTTAACAACTAGCCCTCAGGGAACAATTATCTTGACAGACTGCTAAGTTTGCTTTATTAATATTTTCTCCATCACCTTCTTAACTCTGAAAATTATAAAACAATAAATTAGCCCCTGATGTGTAGCATTTGCCAATTTACAAGGTATAATTATAAAATTTAACAATGGGCTCTCTTCAGTCTGTTCACGTTGGCTCCAATACAATCCTATGTCCGTCTGTCCTCATGACACATTCTAGTTTGGAAAGTCTTCGTGAAGCCCAGAGCCCTCTGATTGGTTCCCTATCTGTATCACCTCTTCTAGGCACCATTATTTTCTAATTCTCTGGAAGACAACACAACACAGCTCTTAACAGTGTTGAAATAGATGTTTAATAAATGCTTGTTGACTGACTGACTGACTGACTGACAAACAACAGACCTGGAGTCAGAAAGATCTGGGCTGAAGTCCCAATTGTCACTTAGGCGCTATGTGACCCTAGATACTTACACTAACCTAACTTTTTTGTGGGTGAAGACAGCACTTTGTAAACTTTAAAGCACTATGTAAACATTAACTCCTGGTGTATTGTTACTGCATTTGCTACTACTTCCCAGGGCACCAAACTGAACATCCAGCACCAAGTCAGGAAGAACTGAGTTCAAATGTGACCTCAGACACTTACTAGTCTCATGACCCTAAGCAAGTCACTTAACCTTGTTTGTCTCAGTTTCTTCATCTGTAAAATAAGCTGGAGAAGAAAATGGCAAATTACTCTAGTATCTCTGCCAAAAACAAACAAATGGGATCACAAAGAGTCAGAAATGACTGAAAAATAACAACAAAAAAAGATCCCTGAGTCTGAAATACATTCTCTTCATTCCAACCTCCCAGATTCCATCTTCCTAAACACCCGGATAAGGTATGCTAGCAATCCTTGATCCATCCACTCCTACCCCAACTAAAAGTAATATCTTCCTATTCAAATTATCCAGTCATTTTTTTCTGAATCTCTCCTTTGCCCCATCACACCTTCCTTGTTATCATGCTTAATTGTGTACAAGCATGATGCATAGTGCAGCAGTGTCAAATTCAAATAGACACCAGGGCCATTAAACCTTACATAAGGATTTCTATGGACAGCATGTCGACTGAGTTTTTAAATGCTTCATTGTTGTTTTATTTATTTTGCTAAATATTTCCCAGTTGCATTTTAGTCTGGTTGAGACCTTACTTTGGAGTGTTGTGGGTGATATGTTTGGCACCTTTGGTGGAGGGCAGAGAAAACTGACCTTCCATCCAGGGAGGCTTGGGCCTAAGTTCCATCTCTGATAGATACTGATTCTGTGATTCAGAGCAAGTCACTTAATATCTCAGAGTTCTAGGCAATTCTCTAACCATGTATAGGGTGCAGAGAAGGTGACAGCCTGCATTGGAAGAGAGAGTTTTCACCTGGGAGCTCCCCATATGGCACATTGCCTGGCATAGACTAAGTACTATATAAATATTAGCTTTCATAATTACTAATGATATCACAGATCCAGTCCCAAGATCAATCCCTATACTCGTCTATCCCCCCATTAGAATGAAAGCTTCTAGAAGACGGGTACTGTTGCTTTTTCTTTTGTGTGTGTGTGTGTGTGTGTGTGTGTGTGTGTGTGTGTGTGTACCTATCATAATGTTTTCATGTGCTTTGCTATTGTTGTTGTTGTTCAGTCATTTCAGTCCTGTCTGATTCTTTGTGACACCATTTGGGTTTTTCTTGGCAAAGATACTAGAGTGGTTTGCCATTTCCCCCAGGTGAGGAAACTGAGGCAAACAGGGTTAAGTGACTTGCCCAGGGCCACATAGTTAGTAAGTTTCTGAAACCAGATTTGAACTCAGAAAGATGAGTTTCATTGACTCCAGGCCTGGTACTCAACCCACTCTGTCACCTTGTTGCCCTTTTCCTATATACTAAATTCATATATTAGGTACTTAAATAATAATGGTATCTAGTATTTATATAGTACTTTAATATTTATAAAGCAATTTACAAATAAAATATCATTTTAACCTTATAACAGCGCTGGGAGGTACATGCTATTGTACACACACACACACACACACACACACACACACACACACATATATATACACACACACAGAGCTTAAGTAACTTGTCCAAGGTCATAAAACTAGGAACTGTCTGAGGTGGGATTTGAATTCAGATCTCCTTGAGTCCAGATCCAGCTCTCTATCCACTGTGATCCAGGTGCCCACAAGAGTGCTTGCTTAATTAGAAAACATTTGGTGACTTGAACATGTACACCATGCCCCAGTCATATCAGTTTCCCTCCTGTCCCCCACCCACAATATACTCTTCACACCTCACATTTGCTCATGCTGTTCTCCTCACTGGAATCCATGTTACCTTTCTCTACTTCAAAAAAATCTTTCCCATGCTTCAGGAATTAGAATTAAGTCCAACCTCCTCCAGGAAGTTCTGGGGCTACTGCTACTTTCACTGATTTCTCCTTCTTTTAAATTCCTATAACCAGTATCACACAGGCTAGAAGTTGATTATAGACAATCTGATCTCTGTTTATACTACAATAATGTACTGTATTTGTGTTGTGCTTTACAGTATGGTAGATATTTCCATTTTATAGATGAGAAGGCTGAGGCACAGAAAGTGTCATTGACTGGATTGAGCTCACATGACTAACAGGAGGCAAGATTTGAACCTGGGTCTCCTGATGATACTATTATTATTTAAGTACCTAATATATGAATTTAGTATATATGAAAAGGGCAACAGGTGACAGAGTGGATAGAGTACCAGGCCTGGAGTCAATAAATAATAAATAAATAAATAAATAATTCAACAGTGCTTCACATATACCATGCTAACGTTTTGGTCTTCCAGGGTAGGGGCTATTTTTGGCTTCTCCTGTATAACTCAGTGCTAGGCATGCAGTAGGTGCTTAATATGTACTTGTTGGATGTATTCAGGTTGACGGAGCCCTCATGTTGCTAAGGATGCAGGACATGTCATCATCACCTGATTCCTCCCTCAGTCAACACAAGGATGGGAGAAGAGTAATTTACAAAGCTGTATTAGGCACCTGGGCGTTTATGTAATCAAAGGGATACTTCCTCTCTTCCTTTCTTTCACTGTTGACATGGTTACAAAATCTTATTATTAGCCCAAAGGATAGGGTAATAGGACACGACATTCACATTGTTACTGTTTTAAAGAGCTGCAGTACTTCTGGAGAACAATCTGTTTATTGTGGAGATAACGCTGCCTGTAAATCAGACCCATCCTTCCTCTGGTCTCATCCCTCCTCCTCATTTCTCAATTCTGGGAGAGAGGTGTTTGTGCAAGGGAAGGAGAAGAGGGGGCTCTGGCTTCCTCCTTTCCCAGGTTCTCCTCTGATGCAAAGAGCATTCTCATTGGCCAACTTTGACCCCAGGAGAAGGCTTGGACAGAACTGGCTTCAGGTGAGGAAAAAAAGAGTAGCCGTATTGGGCTGACTCATAAGAAAGGGGGATAAATCAAGATAAAATTGTTTCCAAATTGAATGTTTTTCACTATTTTCTGTGTGGTGTCTGGAGTGCTCTAAGATTATTCCCTCTCGGGGGCTTCAGAAAAGCTGTAAATAGAATGAATTGCTTTTAAGGATAGACTCTGGTAGTTCCTTCTCAAGAAAATATATGCTAATGCATGTAGACTCTCATTATTGGGGAGACCTATGGACTAGCTCTTTTATGTCTATGAAGAGCAGGTTTCTGATTGCTAGTATTTTGCCAAAGTCTTTGTCATGCGTGGGCTGAATATCTAGCAGAGAAAGACAGAATGAAAACTCACTGGCCCACTGGAACTCTCCTAAGCAGGTGTTTAAAATTATACCTCTGCTCATCCAGAAGAGGGATAAAATGAGGAAAGAACAAGAAAACCCTGACATCAGCAACTGCCCCCTCCAAGGGCTAAGGGAAAACGACAAGCCAGTTCTTTTTTTCCTTTCCTCGGAAAAGGCCCCAAGGAAGCAGAGAGGCAAAGGGGACAAGAAAAGTTTGGAGCCTTGAGACAGTCTCTATTTCTGCTCTAGGCGACAATATAAGAAAAGTGTTGGAGTCTGAGGACATGAGTTCAAATCCTTTCTCTGAAACTTACTGTGTGACCTTGGACAGGTCATTTAACTCTTTGGACCTTGACTTCCTCAAGCGCAAAATGAAAGGACTGAATTTAGATCATTTCTAAGGCCCTTCCAACCCTAAAGCTATGATTGATTCAGCAGGTCCTTGGTGAGTGAGCAATCTTAACTCAACATCATCACAAGTCCTCCCCTGTCCAGAAGGTGGCAGCAGGCTACACAGATAAGCTGCCCTGCTCAGCCCATTGGCTGTCCAGGCAAGGGGGGCTGGCTGAGTCTCAGCCTCACCTGTCTGCTCCAAAGCTGCTTCAGTTTTGGGGAAAGTGGGTTAAGTATTCCTCTGCTTTGCAAGGAAAGCAGCCAACAAATGAGATATCAAACGCAGCTTCCCATGTAAGAGATCAGTCTCTAAAACGCACATGCATGCAGGCACTCTGCTGGAGATCCTTGGCTCAACAGCCCTGCTTCATTTATGATTCATAAATACTTTTGCGCAGGCACACAGGCACACACACACATGCAGACACCTATGAAATCTATGGAATACACACACACACACACACACACACACACACACACACACACACACACCGCGGGCTCCAAAGGAATTTTGTACTGTATCATCTGCATTCAGATGCAACTAAATGAAGGGGGGAAAAACCTGAAGATGTTTAAAAAAGAAAGAAAGAAAAAAGAAAAAGAAGGTGGCTCAGAGGAGCTCTGTCTTTGAAGTGCTGAGATCTGGGGAGGTTGGCAATTGATGACTTGTCTTGAGGATAGCTCTCTGAAGGCATTTCTTTAGCCATGGAGAATTTCACTGGCTTTAGTTCACTTACTGTTAGGATTGGTTGAAGACAACAGAGACAATACAATCATTCCTCTGGATGACAGATATGGATAGGAACTAGACATGATTTCATTGGTTAAAAAGAACTCCCAGATGAGGCAATTCCCTCCACCAATGCAGATTGGCACCTTCTCTGCCAGTAATTTATACATTTACAGGGCTGCTTAAGAGAGGTTAAATAATTTGCCCAAGGTCACATAGCCAATGTCCATGAGAAACAGGACTCGAACCCATGGCGTCTTGACTCTGAGGTCAGCTCTCTATCCTCTATGCCATCGTGTTGATCAGCTAAGTGCTTCTATCAAAGATACTTTGTTTGTCCTGTTTTCCTGCTGTCTATGGCATGACCCCACATGTAGCATGAAAGGGAATGTGCTGAGGGGGAAGGATCCTAGGATGTGATCTTGACAATTGAAAGGCATTTGCGAACAATCAGTGGTGCCACACTGTCACCCCAACTTTAAATCTGAGAGAGCTACTGATTTTAGACAAGATATTCCCAAGTGGTAGACCATGACCTAATGGTAAACCCTAAAACTTTGCCTGATAGTTTTCAGAGTTCGGCCCAGCCAATTCCTGAGAGACCAAGGGAAGCAGAATGAGAGAGTTTCTCATTTTTGAGGTGGCTATTCCTCAAGGAGCCCAACTAGTCAACTTTAAGAACTATGGTAGTGAGAACTTTGAGCTTCTTGAGCCTGGTGATGGAGAGAAAGAGGAATCTTCTACTGTGCCATTGGAAGCCCTGAACTTGAGGGACTTGGTTTGGCCCCTCCTGCTCTCCAGGCAGGACATGAATATGCATCTTTCTAGAGTCTAAGTCAACAGCAAGGTAGTGCTGGATCTAATTGCTTTGAGATGCATCAGCCAAGCCCTGTGCCCAAGCTACCTTGCCCTAGTACAGCGAGTGCATTGTGCTGGAAAGAGAGGGAATTACTCTTGACTCCGGGATTATGTCTCTGCCCAAGGCATCAATATTCTATTAAAGATGTGGAACAATATAACACTAATTATCAGTTGAAGAGTTCCATTACAAGGAAGAGAAAAAACAGGGGTTTGATTTCACCTTTTAGATTAATGACACCCCCCCAATGATTTTATGTTCCCCATTTGGACTTCATGCATAAATCAATGATCACATGCCAGGGAAACGTTTAGAAAAAAAATTGTGCTGCCTCCCCCAAAAGAGCAAAAAGCTAAAACAGCTTAAATCTGCCTGTGTCTATTGGGAAAAGTGTCTTCACAGCCCAGTGGGGGGTAATGAGTTGTCCTCTTTCATTCTACTTTGGCCCAAAACAACCTAATGAGTTGCCTTGATCCGATAAGAAAGAAAAAAAGTCCAAATTAAAAGAGATATTTACCAAATCTCATCTGATGCTTTGGTGGCAAGGAATTCAACTTTCTTCTACTGGCAGCTTTTCTGCTTTTTGCTTTTCTGGGAAAAAAAAAAACACTTGCAACTTTGAGTTTCTGATAATAGTGGAGGGATAATGGAATATCTTGCATTTATATACCATTTTAATGTACACAAACCACTTGACATGAATTATCTCATTTGATCTTCACAATGACTCTGGGAGAGAGGTTACCCCCTGAGGCCAAGAGAAGTTACATGATTTTCCAAGAATCACGTAGTGTCTGAGACAGGATTCCAACTCAGACCTTTGCTGACTCCATTTACTGCACGACCTCTAGATGAGAGGGAATTGAACATTTTGGGGTGACCTCTATTCCTCCCTTTCTCCCTTCAGTCTCTCCAAAAATACCTGAGACTCAGGAATGATGATAGCAGTGATGTGCCCCTTCCGAATAGAGGAATCGGGGGATAAGGGAGGAATAGTCAACATCAAAGGGACAGCAGTTCAGGCAGATTGAGGCTAAAAGCCTCTTGCAGATTCCTTATTGTGGACTACATATCCATTTGGCCAAAATACCACCTGATGTGCTTTGTGGTGCTGTCCTAGGTATATAGTTAATATAGTTAAATAGTTAACTAGTTAGTTAACTATTAGTTAACATAGTTAAATGGCAAACTATTAGTTAACATAGTTAAATGGCAAACTATTAGTTAACATAGTTAAATGGCAAAGGCCCCAGTCCTTCTCTCCAGAGATCTTTTATTTTAGGATAGAGTACTTTATTCACAGTCAACTGAATTATACTCTCTGCTTTGAGTTATATTGGGGAAACAGGGAGGGCTGAGTGATGTGTTGGGTAAGAAATTTGCTTTGCCTCACTCACTCGCTTTCTTCTTTTGTGTAGATAGGTGGTACAGTAAATGCAGTACTTAAACTTGGATTAGCTATGTGGCCTTGGCCAAGTCATTCACATTCACTTCACTTTACTCAACTATAAATTGGCAATAACAATATTATCTACCTCCCAGAGTTGTTGTGAATATCAAATGAGATAACATATATAAAGCACTTTGCAAACCTTAGGACATTTGTCCCTTCTAATTGTGAAGTCCTATGTGAATGTTAGTTATTGTTATACTAATTATTATTCTCCATATAATCTTCCTTTGTTGATGACTTCTTTGTGCAATGACTCTCAAACAGACTTCTCTAGTCCTCAGTTCTCCCTTGAGTTCCAGACTATCATCTCCAGTAATGCAAAGTATCCCAAAAGTCTTAGTGCAGTTTTAAGCTCTTATACATTTTTATATTCACTTTTAAGTATTTATATATAGCTTGTAAGCTATGTGAAAATCTTTTGGATTTCTCCACTTGAATGCTCCCATGAACACTTCAAGTTCAATATCTTTTCTCTGTTTCCATCAGAGGATCTGGGGTTGAATCCTGTCTCTGAGACTAACTAGATGTGTTATTGGGCAAGTCCCTTTTCTATGGACCTCAATTTTCTCCTCTCTAAGAGGAATTATTGAACTCGATCATCTTTAAAACCCCTTGTAATTCTAAAACCTATGGTCCTCTATGCTCTTTTATTCTTGACTTCATCATTTCTGCTAATAACCCCAAGACGCTTCCAGATCAACCAAGCTCAAAATTCTCTTTCATACATCCCTCTTCCTGGGTCCCCACTCCAAATTCAATTAGTCATCATTTATTCTTCCTTTGAAGAAGGAAGATTTTTTTTCTTCCTTTGCCTGCAGGTGAGTAGCAAAGCATCCTGAGGGAGGGTCAGAAGACAGCATGTGCCAGATAGGTCATGCCATCCCTACCACCTCCGCCACCATCTTCCCTCAGATTTTGACAGAATCATCCCAGTTCGTTAGACCCAAGAATCCTATAAATACCAGCCCGGCTTTCACAGCCATCATCCACAGGAGCATTCCCTGCCTTCTCAGCAACTACAGCTACTAAAAGACCTGATCACCCAAATTCTCAGTATTGTCAGATGGTTCAACAGCAGCAACAGATGTAGTATTGTGGATGGAAATGACACTAAAGCATGCATTATCATCTGCCTTGCCACTGTACCTTGAGTTCCACTGGGCCTTTCTATGAAACTTGCTCCTGAAGTGGAGTGATCTAGTGGAAATGGAAAAAATGCTTGCATTGGAGTCAGAAGACCTGAGTTGGAATCCCAGGCCTAGAGTTTACTTTCTGTGTCACATTAGATAAGAGTTTACTTCCTGTGTCACATTAGATAAGTCATTTAACCTTTCTGGGCCTCAGTTTCTTTATCTTAAAAATGTGAGGATTGGACAAATCCTTCCACCTCTAAATCTATCATCCTATAAAACCTCCTATGTGTTTTCCACTACTGTTAGAATGTGATCCATGTCCAGAGAGAGAACTGATGGACTCTGAATGCAGATCAAAGCATCCTATTTTCACTTTTTTGTGTGGTTTTGTTCCTTTTGGTCTGTTTCTTCTTTTACAATTATGACTAATATGGAAATATATTTTGAATTATTATGTATACAAAAACCTATATCAAATTGCTTACATTTTAGCAAGAGGAAAGGGGAGGGAGGGAGAAAAATTTGGAACTCAAAATTTTGAAAAATCGAATGTTAAAAATTGTCTTCACATATAATTGGAAAAAATTAAATACTACTTAAAAAAAGAATATGAATTCCTGGAGAGCAAAGATTGCCTGACTTTTCTGTTTGTATCCCTGTCTTTGGGATCTCCATTCTTTGGGAATAATGTATCCCATTCTTCATACCTAGTAACAGCTTAATAAATGATGTTTTATTCATTTGTCCTAGTCTCACTGCTTTGATTCAGGCCTCTAGCACTTCATCCCAGGACTATTTAACAGTCTCCCTGCCTCTAGCCACACCCACTCCAATCTACCCTTAATGCTGTTGTCCAATTTCTCTTCCAAAAGGGTTATTTTGCATAATTATTAACTCTTGCTTCCTTCAACCTCCACTTGTCAAAAGCACTTAATGACTTTCCATTGCCTACCAAGGAAATTCAAACACCACCTTTGCACTCCGAGCCATCCATAGATGGACTCTAACCTTGGATGTCAAAACATCATTGGGTATCCATTCATTCATCTAAGGGGCTTAGAGTAGATGACCTCTAAAGCCCCTCCTAGTTCTCAGTTCAATGACGTTATCATTCCTGTCTTGTGTCCAACTATTCATCTTCTTTAACCCTCCTCTCTGGCCAAACTAATCTATCCCCTGAAGAAAGCTTGAGATTTCTAATGTTTAAGCTTCTGTTCATACTATTTCCACATCATGTAATGTCTTTCTCCTTTCTCTTCACCTATTCCAAATCCTACTCATCCTTTAAGACCTGACTCAAAACCTTCCTCCCCTGTGAAAACTTTCTGGTCACCCCAGCCCACAAAGATCCCTCCCCTGCCTGAACTCGTGGTATTTATGGTCTGTGCACCTAATTGGGTACTTAATCATGTCTTGTCTTGTGACATCCCTTGTACTGTTATTTTAAACGCTTAGTGATTTCTTGTACTGTTATATCATTTTTTCATACATTTGTGTATTATTTCCCCAACAAAATCATAAATTATGTAAACATAAGGAATATGCCTCATGCCTCCATGTCATCTGCAGTTCAATGACCTTATCAATGACCATAGAAGGCAAGGTGTTTAATTGGGAAGAACATTGGATCTGGATTCCAATCCTGGCTCTGATGTTTACTAGTTGTGTGATCTGAAGCTAACGACTTGCTCTTTCTATGTCTCAGTATTCTTATCTATAAAATGGTAATATTGAGACATAGTCTATTTCTCTCTGAACATTGGTGTAAGGATCAAATCAAATAGTATCTCTCTCTCTCTCTCTCTCTCTCTCTCTCTCTCTCTCTCTCTCTCTCTATATATATATATATATATATATATATATATATATATATATGTCTGCACATATGTATGTATGTATGTAGTGGGGGCGAGGGGGATCCCCTCACTCTGAGCTCTCTAGTTACCCCCCTCAAATCTTAGGTAATTGGTAAAGTAGAATCTTTTCCAAACTTGTAGGTCACAAGTCCTCACAAATATATTTTATTTTTTCCATTTGGCCACTGGACACATCTTATTTGTAATGAACTTATTTTAATTAAGAAATCAGGTAAATAAAGTAGTAACAGAACATTCCCCTATAAGCCTTGAGCTTGTTCTGCTATGAATTTATAATGAGAGGAATAGACCATCATAGGAAAGTCTAATAGATAGGCACTCTACAACCCCGACTAAGGTTGTTGTGGTTACAGCCCTTTCAGTTCTTAAGCATTTCAAACATTCTCTGAAGGTAATGTGATTGATAAGCCTCTCCTCTGTGATGGAGAGGCTGCATACCTGTTCTGTCTGCCTGCTCTTTTAACTTCCTGCCTCACCTATAGTCCTCATCTCAGGTCCCATCTTCAGAGCCACTTACAACTCTGATCTATACTTTGTAGTCTCTTAACCTGGGCTCCTGTGGCGGTCTGGTGAAACCCAGGGCCTGCTTCTCAGAGTAATGTTTTTAAATACATAAAGTAATATACATAACTTTATAAAGGAAACCAACTATATTGAAATAATTTAATGATAGTCCTCTTTGAGAACAAAGTTTCTGAACCTGGGTCTCCTGACCCTAAATCTAGTATGTTCTCCAATCTGCTGAATATTTTTTCCCATACAAATTCATGGATCCTCTCGAATATATCCATGGGCCCAGGGACTACAGATTGAGAAGTCGTGCTTTACCAGTAGGCTTTCCACTGCAGGGAGGATCCCTCCTTTCCTCAGTCAGCATTCCAAGACAATAATCATGACAATTTCTTCAGCTTTCTCAGACTGTTTGGATACTGGCTCAGTCAAGTTGTACCAGAAATTACAGAGACTTAAGTTAAGAACAGGTGTATACTTTAAATTCTTAGGTTTTATTTGCTTCTCTTCTGAATTTGTTAACTAACTATGTTAAATTCTCTTCTGAATCAAACTGCCTTTTCCTCTAATTTCTCTGCTTAAGCCTCCCAGTTAAACAGTTACCTAACACAACTAGAAATACATTTTAATTTTTAGGACATATCATACCCCCTGACTGAAATAAATCTTTATAGGGCTCAACCTCCTCAAACAGAATAGGCCTTACAGGGTTAAGGAACCTTACCAAATCAGCATCTCTGCTCTATGCAAATGACAGTGGTTGTACTGTCTTCTAGAGAAAGCTGAAAGTCGGTTGACATTTGTCCCCCTTCACTCTAGCAACACATCAGTCTGGTATCTCTCAGGTCTGCCTACATAAAGTAATATAACTGTACACTGCCATTATTTAATAATAAATATTTAATAAATGTTAGTGGGCTGATTATTGGCATGACCTGGCCAAAGCCCGTTTTATTTTCTCTAAAATGAGGATAATACCTGCCTGTCTACCTCACAAAGTTTTTATAAGGAGTAAGTGAGGCTATAGGGAAGAAGACGCCTTGAAAATTACAAGGTGGTAATAGAAAGGTCACGTGTTGGAGAGACTGATGCCTCCTCTTTAGTAGTTTCCTTTGCTGTTAGACATAGGTGAAGCCTCAGAGCCACACTCTTACACATGAATTCATTCAGACTAACCTGGAGCCAATTGACATCAGTGTCCACTGCTCTCCCCTTAACGAGCCCTGGATTGTCTCCAGAATCTCTTTCGCTGCTTTTCCTCCCCCATGACACAGACCAGGGGGCTTCTAGCACGATTCCATATTCTCACACAAACATGTAAGAGAACACCACTGCCCAGAGCCCTGGTCTGTAAACAAATATCAACACTCACAATGTAGGGGAAAACGAGATTGTCCTTCAGACGCTGCAGGAGCAGATTTTCTAGGCAGAAGAGATATGAAACGAGATGGTTATCACTCTCTCTTCAGAGGAACTACTCTATATTGGAATTTCTCGGTCATCTGAGAAGCACCCACTTCATTAATGAGCAGAGGCCAGCACAGTGGACGTTAGAGTGCAGGAACACAGTCACCTCCTGATGGGAGGGACAGTTACCTTGCACGGTGAGCTGCTGTACCCCATGCAGGGCACGGGGGCCTCTGCAGTGACTGAACAGGGCCTGGCAGCAGCTGGGACAGTTCTGAACTAAGCTGTCACTATCATCGGAGCATTCATATTTAGACAGTGAAACATTTACTAAATTATTTCCTGCATCTCAAAATAAGCACGGAAGGTTCAGCAGACTGCCACAAGGTATTCATTCACCCATCAAACAAGTACCCTACTGGGTTAGCTTCCCCTGGGCTCAGGGAACTCTCCAAGGTGTGCTGGGCTGTTCCAAAGGCCAAAGGAAAAGCAGAGGACCTTTACTTTCTGAGAGCTTACATACCAAACAGGAGAATGCATGCACACACAGGCATGCACACACACACACACACACACACACACACACACACACACACACACAAACACAAATAAAGAAACTGTAAAAGAGCAACAGATGAAACCTGTGATATAAGAGCCACCAAAACCAGAAGTTAACCAGTGAGGACTTCCTAGAGAAAGCCAATAAGCACATAAGAGGCATTTTTCAGAAGGGCGGCAGGAATAGAAATCAAAATCACATTCTTTCCTAATTCTCTAAGCACAGAAATAACGATAGATCACTTCTCACTTTTGATCGGTACCTTATAGAAGCAGAGTCGCAGACAGATTTAGGGTTGAGACTCAGGTTCAGATTCTGACTTTGCTACTTCCATGATCTTGGACAGAGCATTTCATCTCTTCCAGCCTCCATTGCATCATTTGGAAATGAAGTGAGGGGGTTGAACTTAAAAAATAAAAGGCATTTATTAAGTACCTGCTATGTGGACCCAGATGGCTCCAGAGGAGAAAGTGAGGCTGGTAACTATGCACAGCCCTCCGCCTCTGAAATCTAATTCACTTGCATGTCAAGGCATCACCTTCCTGGTGTCATGATTTTCTTTGAGAATGAAGGACCTGGGGCTGATAGGTGGTGCAGTGAATAGAGCATGGGCCCTGGAGTCAGGAGTACCTGAGTTCAAATGAGGCTTCAAACACTTAACACAAAAACTAGCTGTGTGACCTTGGCAAAGTCACTTAACCCCAATTGCCCTCCAAAAGGCAAAGAGAGAGAGAAAGAGAGAGAGAGAGAGAGAGAGAGAGAGAGAGAGAGAGAGAGAGAGAGAGAATGAAGAACCAACAACTACTATGGCCAGAAACTATGCTGAGTGCTTTACAAATATTATCTCTGGTTTTCACTTAACTGAAGCATAGGTGCTATTATTATTATTATGTTCATTTTTCAGTTGAAGAAACTGAGGCAGAGGCAGACTTGTCTAGGATCACACAGCTAGTAAGTGTCTGAGGTCAAATTTAAACTCAGAACTAGTTAACCTCTAAGATCACTTCCAGTTCCAAATCCTATGACCATGAGCTCATTCAGGCTTTATTAACTCATTTGATCCTTAGAACAAGCCCTTCATGTTCTTTTGATTTATCCTGTTTTGCAAATTAGGAAACTGAGGCTCACAGAGGTTAAGTGATTCATTCAGGGTCACAAAAATAGAAAAAAAATATAGCTGACACTTGAACTCTAGGTCTTGAAGTTAAAGCCCCAAGGCCAGTGGTCTTTCCATAGCCTGGATGGGAAATGGCTAATTCTAAAACCATCTATGCAGTCTCTATCCCTGTATGTGTATGTGTGTATGAACATGTGTGCATGAACACGCATGCACACAGAAGCTTCTGGGGGCTCTGTCCTTCCTTAGAGTCTGGGAGTAGTTGAGTGATAAGCTTCAAGTGTTTCCTGTCTTTGGAAGGGAATCCTCTCTCTTTAAGTGTTTCTCTTTCAGTCTCAGACCAGCCCTTTCAAGACAGCAGCTTTGCAGTGCTCAAGAGCTCTTGCTCTCTCCCTTGCTGGGTCTGAACTATTAGTGCCTCACTCTAGTGCATTAATTGGGCTCATTGACCCTTTAGTCATCTCCCCCCCCTGCCCCACTCCTCCCACCCCAGTTCCGAGTTCCTTGATCATCTTCAGGATGGTCTACAAAACTGAACAAGTAAATCTGCATATTCACAGAGGGAGGACATTTGCTTGCCCATCCTAAAGGCTGAAATGGGGGAAAACACAGTGAGGTGTATGGGAGGGGGGTGTATCATGGGGTTCCCAGATAGCCTTCCCCAATACCAGTCGGCTGTGCAGCACAGATCTTGGCAGCCATTAGATCCCTAGCCTAAATCTGGGGTTCTGAGTTTTACACACTATCCATGTAACCTATCTTGTGGGCAGGAAAAAGTTATTCATTTAAGCATTGCCTCTAAAGTCTCCTGAACTTCCCCCTTCCCCCATCATCCCTGTAGTGTGGTCTTCAATACCTTTTACTTAGATTCCATGATAACTTCATTCCCCAAATCTGCATAGAACACAGACAAGGTGGTATTAGCTTCTACCTCCTTTTGCTCCTCTCCTTTCTCTTCGTCTCTCTTTGGCAGATGCTGCTGAGACTAAAATTCTGTCACAGCGAAACTGATGCAATGCTTAGATGTTGGGTTCATATAGCCTCTCCACTTTCCTTTACTTCTTTTCTGAGGGACAATAAAATCCCTGTTCACAAGGGTTACTCCTAGGTAAAGTATAGTGGAGAGGGTGTGGACCTGTTAAATTTTCTACACTAACTAGCTGGATCAGTCAACCAATGGGTACCTAGGAATAATCCTTTTCTAATATCTAATTGTACTATGAAGGTAACCCTTGGGGGCTATGCAAATTCTGAAGTTTCTCCCATGCTGGAAAGAATATGACTGTGATTTCAGGGACAAAGTATGTCTGCTCTCTCAGAAAGGGTCTAGGGAATCACTAACAGGCTGATCACTAGATGACAAATTGCCTGTGATGACCCATAAAACCAAGCATAATACACTTATGGCCCTTTTATAGGCAAAGAAGGTGCAACTGGGTGGTCCAGTCCTAGAGTCAGGAAGACTCCTCTCCCTGAGTTCAAATCTGGCCTCAGACACTTGTTAGTACTGTGACCTTCGGCAAGTTACTTAACCCTGTTTGCCTCAGTTTCTTCATCTGTAAAATGAGCTGGAGAAGGAAATGGCAAATCACTCCAGTCTCTTTGCCAAGAAAACCCTAAATGGGATCACAAAGAGTCAGACATGATTGAAACTACTGAATAAGAACAACATAGATAAAGAAAGACACTATGAGAAATAAAATGACTTACTAAGGTCACAAAGCTGGTAAGAGGCAAAGCCAGGACAAGAACCCTGTATGTTGGACAAATCCAGTCTTCTTTCCACCGTGTCATGCTACACCCCTTAGAATCATGTTAAAGCTGGAACTGTTAGAGCCCACTGGAGAGATCCAAGCCAGGACATAAGCCTAAGTTCTTGTATTCTTTCTAGTATATTATAAATCAGCCTGGGCGTGCAACCAGCATCTGGTTAAGTCAAGCCTAGACCTTTAGAACAGAGATAATGGTGAAAAAATAACATTCAATAGTCTTGTATGGAGATAGTCTTCAAAGTCTGGAGAGCTGGAATGAAGGTGTAAGGAGGCTGCACCTAGGAAATTTTCCCTCCCAATAATAGGCTGCAACCAAGAGACTCCAAAATGGATAAAGTGAGGTGGGAAGGGAGGAAGGAAGAGGCAAAGGGGACAAATATTCTCCTTGGAATTTTCATATCATGAGGAGGTCACAAATGAGGTTCTGACAGCTCAGACCAATTTTGAATGTATGAGGGTCAGGTGGCTCCCCTTAACGTTAGGGCAGACAGGTGTGGTGGGCAGGGAAGGCTGAACCCTCTTTAAAGGACGGAGGGGATGGGCCCTGGTAATCCAATATCTCCTCTGGCGCCACCGAGCTCTTCATCCCCAAATCCATCACTGCAAATGAACCAGGTGACAGGATTAAATATCCCCTAATTGCAACCCCCTGGGGGGAGCTGTGCCAGCTGTCGCTTCCACATGCCTAGCCCAGCAGATGGGGGATCAGATATCAAAGGGCAGCCCCTTACGGCACAGGAGGCAGCTAGGGTCTCAAACATATGGGCTAAGATGGACAGAATGTCAGAGGTCAAATCTCAGGGTGCCCTGTAAACTCAGAGAAATTGACATTGCTGTGGGCTGAGTTGTTGGGAGGATCCCTTCCCCCACCATCCCTGTAGGGTGGTCTTCAACACCTCCTAGTTATACTCTGTGATAACCTCATCCCCCCAAATCTGCGTGGAACACAGACATGATATTAGCTTCTACCTCCTTTTGCTCCTCTCCTTCCTCCTTGTCTCTCTTTTGAAGATGCTGCTGAGGATAAAATTCTGTCACAGGGAAACGGATGCTCATACAAACATAGAAGTCAACTTGTCCAATCCCCTCCCTCCAGACAGGCTGGTACCTTACCATAAATGAGCGATTCCCTTCTTCCATTAGGGACAGCTAGGTGGTACTGGACCTGGTATCATTAAGACCTGAGTTCAAGTTCAGTCTTAGAAACTTGCTAGCTGTATGATCCTGGGTAAGTCATCAACTTTCTGTCTATCTCAGCTTCCTCATCTGTGAAATGGGAGTGATTGGGGCAGCTACATGGCACATACAGAGCACTGGCCCTGGAGTCAGGAGGACCTGAGTTGAAATCTGGCCTCAGACACTTAACACTTACTAGCTGTGTGACCTTGGGACTTAACCCCGATTGTCCTGCTCTCCCCACTCCAAAAGGCAAAAACACAAAAAGAAAGAAAAAATGGGAGTGATGATGGCACCTATCTTTGCTATAGCACTGCTATAAGAATAAAATTAAAGAATCTAAAGCACTTTGAAAATGTTGATGCTCTATACAAATGCAAGTTATTAGTGTTCCTTTATAGATAAAGAAACTGAGGCTAAGAAAGGTTAAATGACTTAATGTTTTCAAATTCTATCTAAGATCCTACCTCATTTCTACCCTTACCAAAAACAGTATCCAGCCTAGATTCACTAGAAATCAGCACATGAGGTTCTGTAGGAACAGGGAACATTTTTCTTTCTAAGAAGAACCCATCCCTACAAAAATCCTAATGGCAATAGCAAAGCATAGTTTCCTTGCCCAGCCCAGAGAAGTCCAGCCAGCAGCAGTGTGGACACCTCTTGGAGATGGCCTCCCTGGGGCCCAGGCTGTCAGCACACAGACAACAAAAAGGTTGTGTTGAGTTTTGCATTAAAAAGATTGCAAAAGCCAAACAGCCTAGTCCCGTGCTAGATCTAATGGTGGAATTACTCTGACTATGACCTTTATAATCACAATCTTATTGAATAGTATGGTTTCCCAGGGGGACTGTGCAGAAGATATTGCAACCTAATTTTTCCCTTGGGTAGCCAGTTGGGTCTGAGAGAGGAGTGAGGAGAGGAGCTAAGCAGTCTAGGAAGGGCTATTCTTAATGCATTGAATGGTCTGTCCCTGTCTGCTGTCATCACATTCTGTGCATATGAGTGTGTGCCACTTTAGGAATTTGTTGTTGTTGTTGGGCCATTATTCATTTGGGTCCAATTCTTCATGACTCCATGTGAATTTTTCTTAGCAAAGATACTGGAGTGGCTTGCCATTTCTTTCTGCAGCTCATTTTACAGATAAGGAAACTGAGGCAAACAGGGTTAAGTGACTTGCCCAGAGTCACACTGTTAGTTCACATCCCTATATATGGAGCTGATAACTGTCAATATTCAAAATCTTTATGATTATCATGACCTTCAAAAGGGTTATACTTAGATAGAGGGTGTGGGTATGAATGCACTAACCTGATGTCTAAAAAAAAAACAAAACTATTAAGGGGATCAAAGAGACTGTAATGGGAAAAAGGAAAGGATTAGATAGGAAAAGGTAAAATATGCCATCTGAAGAGGCATTAAAACACACTATAAAAGAGGGGAAAGAAAGAGGGAGAGGAACATCATTTAAACACTATTCTCACTGGTTCTGGTTCAAAGAGGGATCAACTTAAATCAGTGAAGTTTAAGATTTTAATGTGAATAGACACATAAATTCATTAAATAGAGGAAAAGGAGGGAGGAAGAGGAGCACTGTTTGAAATTTACTCTCATTGGTTTGGAATCAAATGGGGAGGAATTTACTCTGCTAAGTATAAAAACTTATTT